>WAAE01024365.1:17784-31624 GCA_013400495.1 Nicator chloris
GTTAAATAATTTAATTTATTAAAGTTACACTTTTGCACTGTACTTAGAAGAAAGGGTCAAATGCAATCATTCATTTATGAAATGGAAGCTAGGTAACTACAGCACCTCCAGGCTGCAGAGTCAGAGTAAATGACTCTGCAGATAAAAACTATACTCTATATAAAGCTTGAATATGTGATCAGTTTCACTGAGTGTTTAAACAGTGAAACTGATTGTACAGAAAGTATTGTAAGATACTACTAGTTCTCACTGGTTCAACACCAGAAAGATAACAGCAAAAATAACAACAGCCGCAGCCTCTGTTTTATTTTTAGTACATCACTTCAGCTAGAACAACAAAAGTCTGCAAGTCTGTATGAACTTTATCCTGTTCTTTCTACTGGAGTTTGAAACAGAACAGGATCAACACTGTGAACAATGTTTCCATCTGCAATGTTACCAGAAATACTATCTAAACATCCAGGTGGGCCACTGATGGGAAAGGGGATGAGTCATAACCATGAGATTTTATTTCAGAAGTTCAATTACATATGCAGTCAAAATCTTTAGCAGTCAATTATTTCATCAAATACAGTGTTACATTATTATGGAAAGGCTTGTATTTGTGTGTCCTCCCAGTCAAATTGCTTTTCATGTATACATTTTGTGATGGACAGGAGAAATCAGGTGGAAATGAGGAGATAAAGGGCAGATTGCTCACAGTACTGTAAATATTATAACACAAAAGATATCATCTGGAATAAAGAAGAGATTGAAAGACAGGAACCAGATGGAATGCAGTGATGAAATGGAAGATATTTCTACCTCTATGCCATTGGTTCAAACGCAGCTACAGGACATGTGACTCCTGAAGGTAAAAGCAATGACTCATTTTTTATTTACACCATGTCTGGGATGCCTATGAATTAATCTCACATTCTGGATTCCATGAATCTGTCCCTGTTGTGAATTTTAAACCTCCAAGGGTTGTAGGAACTGTAGGTACCAAGCTACTTTCTTCTACAGAGAGCACTTCCAAGCCACCATTGAAAACACCAATCCTGTAACACACATGCACATACATTATACTACAGGGTCTTCCAGACAATTTTTTTCCTCAGTGTCTTTATTTACATGATCTTTTAAAGACATTCACAAAAGCTTTTTTCCAGCTATATTTCTTTTGGGGGTTTACGAATCAACAGACACACAGCATCTGACGAGATGCCAATGCAAATTCCTTTTCCACACAGTCAAGACAGGTTACACAACAGAGTCTGAACTTCACCAGCCCAGAAGTCTTTTTGAGCTTGGTGACAGAATTTATGATGCATATTCAATATCCAATTCTTCAATACACCTAAACAGGTCAAAGCAAAAAAAGTTCTTTCATACATAAGTACAAGAATATCTGCCTGTTTGGGGCAATTTCCAAATCAAATTATTGTTTACCAGCATGAAATGCACAGAGGTTTCTGGAAGGGAAAAAATCTTCCATCTGTTTAAAAACATTATCCGAGTCTTACTTATATCGAAATGGAATAGTTATTTATGTTCAAGCAAACAGATATAATTAATCACCAAGAAGTTAAATAATTTGAAAAAAATCCTTACATGTATAGCATTTAGGGAAGTGAGAAAAGAAATATTAAAAATGGCAACATTGGACGACTTTGCTTTTTCTCCAGCGATGGAAATTCAGTGTTTTATTAAAACTCGTAGCCTGCTATGCCTCTCTAAGAGCAACGTGTAAATGTCAAACATAATTTTCTTTCATTCCCAAGCAAAAGTCAAGGTACTGTGTGAAACAATGTGTAATTACTGACTGCACTTGATGCGACAATAAAAAATATCTGAACAACTTATGCTAGCTGTTTAAGTCAACCATAGGACACTCTTCAGATATGCTTTCCATCATGTTTTAGGAAAGGAGACACAAAACACTTTGTCTCCTTTCTTCTGAGTTGCTGTAGGGTTCAAACACTACAGTCATAATTCCAGGTCCTCCCACATCCCTTGCACTCCACTTGAAGAGAAACAAGAGGGAAAAATATTAGTGTAATTTCCTAAGCTTAGGTAATCATGCTGTATCTTTCTGTTAACTATCTCCTCCCCATGCATTTTCAATCCACAAGCCAATTTCAATTCAGATTTGTGAAGCAGAGCTCTTAAATATATTAACTCCCTGTGAATTTCATGAGAACTGGAAACTAGAAAAGAAAGCCACAAACTGTACTGTTGTTGTCAAGGAAAAGACCGCAGATTGGTTTCTAGTCTTTTTCAACATCATATACCCAAGAGAGCATCCCAATTAGTGATACCTGATCTGCAAAGAGTTTGTAGCTCATGTCAGGCTGACAGTCTGGTCAATACATCTGAGGATTACATCGGGAGCTCAGCTCATACTACCACAGGAGAATCCACAGCAGAGAGCAGTACTGTGTGTTCCCTGACTGTGGTAAAATCTTCAGTGAGTTTATGCCATTTATCATACACAAGGGGATACGTATCCCAGATGTGCTCATGCTGGCAGTGTTCATTGCTGTGAAACCTCTAGCATCTAATAAAGCAGCAATGCACACTGAAGCTCTTTGTCCACAGGATATTCATAACTCCTCTCTTTCATTTTTACCATCCTTCCCTCCATTCTTACACATGGAATATCAGATATTTAATAAAGCATGAACTACTCTTGCAATCATAGTATACTTGAGTTAAATTTGTCCTTGAGCACATTGAAAGAAAGCCACAAGAAACTTCACCAATTATATTTGTTTCTTAGGGAAGATGTTTTCAGAGAGCTGAAATTACTCAAATCCTTATATATGAAATAATTAATAACATCCTAACTTTTATAATCATTGAAATGCTATACTGAGAAATTAGAAAGACAACTTTTGTCCACCTTCTTTGGGTTTTTTGCATTGTTTTTTTCAGAGGCTGTGCATGGCAACTAGTCCAAGTTCTTTACGGCACCTGCTTTCTTCACAGCTGCCTGATAAGGAGATAAAGGGCTCTTTTGACATAGTATAGCAAGTGTTCTGCCAATTGATTTTCTGTATATATTTTAGACAGGGGTATCAATTTTGCTTATTATGATTTCTGATCTCAAACTCATTTGTCCTACCATATTTCTTGTTAGTAATATGATGAGTGGCAGAATGAATCCATCTTCTGTCATGGCCCTCTGAACAAGGGCTGTGTAGGAAAGATTTTCCTTCTTTACAAAAAATGTAATTCGTATGTCAAATTAAGATTCCAAAATTTCTGAGGAACTGCAGTTTCCATCCTAAAAATACAGCCTGCAAAACAATCCACCCAGTTTATGGGACATTGTCTATTAGTTCTATAAATGGCTTTGTAAAATGAAGCCCTTAGGCAACATACAGTCTGAATTTCTTCTTACCTTTTTTTTTTTTTTAAATCAGAACACCATGACAACAATCAAATCACTCAGTTTCTCAGCAGAAAAATCAGGTCCATGTGTTCCTATGTTGGGTTAATGGAACACATTATTCATACAATAATAATCTGATTAACAGTGTGAGAATTCTAAGAGATTTAATATGATTTCAGCTGTGTTGACTATAGAGTCATGCTGCTTTAGAATTGCATTCTCATTTTTTTTCATTTATGTGTTATGAAATTGATGCACTTCCTATCTAGGTATGGCGAACACTTATTCTCTTGCCAAGTTAACTCTAATTTCTGATAGATGTGACAGTTCAAGCAAAACATTCTGAAGCTCTGCCAAAACCCTGAACGGCAGAGAATGTAACTTTATGATTAGAAGAATACTATTAACTTTTGTCTGCCTTGTTTGGGTTTTTTCGCATTTTTTTTTCAGCCGCTACTAATAGCAAAAATTAGAAAACAAATCGGGAAAGACTAGTCTCTGAATATGTTTGATATAATTTAGAGCTGGAAAGTACTTAGAACCTTCCAAAATCCTGAATTTTCCCCAGATGTCTTGCTTTTATACAGAAAAAGTAAAAAAATATAGTTCCAAATTGGATTTCTGTCTAACTTCAATTACCATTCAAAAAAACACATAATCTTGAACAACAATTAAGGGAAGAAGAGAACTTTCAACAATTAGGTGAAGTACATATCCTAAAGAATCTGTAAATTTACCTATCTATTGCAAGTCACGTCTGCCCATCATAAGAGGAACATGTTTGCCAAATATAACTTCTGTTGTCCCTTTTACAATACATATAGAGAAAATTGACAGGGTAGTGTCTTAAACTTAGCTTAATATTTTTCATTTCTTTCTGGAAGACCGAAATCAAGAGAATTATGAATATTCACTGTACAAAGTTAGGGGTTGTGGAACAAGACATTTGGGGTTGGGATTAAAAGCTAACTAAATAAAAAAGATGAATAGACTGACAGAATTTGCAGCTTGTTTTGTTAGGTAACATACGTCCCAAGGGTATAGTGAAACTCCACCACAGTGCTGTGTAGTAACCTATAGAGTTTCTGTTGCCTCCAAGCCGAAGGACTTGATATTTTAGCACAACCACAGAAGTTGACAAATTAAGTCAAAACACTCCCAGCCTCAGTTCCCAAAGAAAATGCAGCAGTTTTTCCATTTGGTTGTGTCGGTAGAAGACATTGATTAGTAAATCCCTGTACAAATCCCAGCTAGGCAACAGCACAAGGATAGGTTTCACAGTGCATATCTCCTTCACTATTGTAAAAACTAAATGGATTTTAAATCAAAAAGGCTTGTCTTCAATCTTGTGCTGATAATCCACTACTAGCTGATAATCCTAGCATTCTGTGCCTTTGTTGTGAAAATACTTGGGATAAAAATGTTTTTGAGAAAGAAGTGTTTCACACATGGAAGGAATGTAATGGATATATCATAGAATGTTTTGGGCTGAAAGAGACCTTAAGGATCATCTGCTGTGGGCAGAGACACCCTCCATTAGACCCAGTTACTCAGACCTCCATTCAACCTGGTTTTAAACACTTCCAGGGACAGGACATCCACAACTTCTCTGGGCAACCTGTTTCAGTGGCTCACCACCTCCACAGTTAAGAATTTCTTCACAATATTTAATATATCTTCCACCAAAATATTTTGCATTAAGCTACAGCACTGGACAGTCAACTCCCGTACTAGGCATGCCAGCACCTAGGACAGGGGTAAAAAAGCAATAAATTCCAAGAGTGTGTGTAATCACACATTATCAATACAAGCTCCACCTTTCCTACCAGCTAATGCCAGTCACCTCTCATAAGAAACGGCTCAACAAGATCTTCCATTCTCCTTGGTCTGAGGAGGTCTTAGCTATGATTTGTAAACAGCCCAGAACTGAGAATATTTTCATAGGAATTCAGGTTATACCTATGTAGCATAATGAATCAAGGTAAACTCTTCATTTGACCTATGATTTGACCCACTTACGCAATAGAATTTAAGCAGTATGAGGTAGACATGCCTTAGACTGCTCTGGACTGCAATAAAGGCCCTCTGCATGGTGGCTCCTGTTCTTTACTCCCCAAGAAAAGCTGTGGGACCAGACCAGGCAAAGAAAGCGTATGGACTCCAGCACAAACATGGTCATTTTTTGTCCAGGGCGAGGTCAGATTGAACATCTGGCATGTCCAAATAATAGCCACACTGGCACATCATGATGAGGAGCATTCAGGGTCAAATGGCTGTCTGTATAATAACTAGAATCACAAATGTAAGATATATATTCTGCTGTTCTGAACCAGACTCTTCACAGGCCTATCTTCTTCAATGCCCAAAAATCAAAAGAAATTAATCTTCAGAGTTTGGAGCCTTATGTTACATAAAGATCAATACTCTTGTCAGATTTGAGGATGACATCTTCTTCTTTTTCCCTAAGAGAGCTGCCTCCTATCACGATACTCAGAATTCATACCCAGCAGGATATAAGTACTCTAATTTCTGGAGGCCTTTGCTATTTTTATTTTGCCTCTGTTTCCTGATGGTTGCAAATAATATTCTATGCTGACACTGTATGTGAAGTTTACATAGCTATACAGACTTATACAACAATTACATGTATAAAAAAGCCCAAGTTCAGAATGGACAAGTCTATCAGTTCTGAGTTGTGGACCATGCACAACCCTCTCTGTCCAAAACGATTATGTGTGTATACATGTACACACACACACAAACTTGACAGATTTCCATTTTATGTACTGAAAATAACTGGGTTTTGACCCATCAGAAGAATTGACATTGAAACATGTTGAAGTGTCCAGATCCATTGACAACAGGGTGCATCTGCCTTATAAACTGACCATAGCAATGACATTCAGTGAAAATTTTTGTTTCCATGATGCAAGGAAGACAAAGCAGGCAGACCTGGATGGTGCAGAACTTCCAAGGTAGAATGTAGTTGAATTATTTATTATATGGTGGGATCTTGAAATCAACACATAAAAAAAGGAACAATTAATCAAGCTAGGAAATCACTGCTCTGCACGTTAAGACACTGTAGTAGTTTAGATTAGGAAGTTGTTTCCCAAGTTCTTAATACGTCTGCATGAGCAAACACAGGGGTGAAATATCAGAGTTTCAGGAAGTGACTCCCTCCTCTTTTGCCTCCTGGCCACTGCAAGGTAACAGTGGGGCCTGTGCCCATGGCCATGAGTAGCCTGGAGGGGCTAGGCCTCGCAGCCTCGAGAGAGAGAGAGGGAGGGGGGAGGCTCTGGGGGCCTGGCTGCGAATCCCACGGACCACGGGAGCCCGGGGGTAGCCCCAGGTGGATAAGTCCCTGGCCACCCTCCCCACTGCGGGGAGGAGAGGAGAGCCGCGGAGAGCCCTCCCTTTCTTCCGCCTTTCCCTGCTGGCAGCAGAGGGCAGAGGGGAAAGGGAGGTGGGGAGGCTTGGCTGCAACGGTGGTAGCAGCCAAGCAGGCACAGCCCCCATGCTCTGTCCCGGTGCAGGGGGGCCCAAGTGGAAGTCTGGAAGGGTCCCAGGGGCCCCGGTCAGCAGGAAGTAGGCTGGGCAATGTCCCGGCCCTGGTGCCGGCGGTAGCCGGCGGTGTGGGGCAGGGCCTGGGCCCCCAGTGTCCATAGGCACAGCTTTGAGATGTGACATCATGGGCTGTGAGAAGCTAAAGCAAGAATTTAACCCCTTCCTTCCTCCTTCCCTGGTGGACACCGTGGAGAGAGAGAGACAGCATGAAGACTTCATAGAAGAAATAGACTATTTCTTAATAGTTTTAAGAAATGCTATTTCTAGTAAAGTGTAGGCTAAAAGAATCTTTGTTAGATACTGAATAAGCATTTTAAAATAGTACCCCAAACAAGGCTGAGAGGTGGACACCCTGCAGCATTGCAGGCAGCTGTAGGTTGAGACATGAAAGCCACCAGGAAGACTGAGGTTTTCTAGCAGTAAGTCTCCATGACAAGTTCAGAAGAAGAGAGACCCCTCTCCCAAAGTAATGTATAGATTGTTTTGCGAGAAAATGAGTAAATTGTAGGGAGGAGGGGAGGTGCTTTTGAATTTCAAGCTTTTTCTTTTCTCTTAATGTGTGTGTGTGAATAAACTATCTTTCTAACTCATAAGTTAAGCCTGTTTTTACCTTTGTTTCTCTCCTAATCATAGTTCTCACAGATGAGTAAATAGTCAAACTACAACAATTAGTACGTTAGCCAAGAAAAACAGTTAAAGCTAAAACAGACATATACCTGGCAAAGTTGCAATGTGAAATAGAACTTAGGACACATGAAATCCATATATCAGAACTGCTGGCATAGCTTTATGAAACCTTTTTAAAATTACAGGAGCAAGTTTCATCATTTGCCTGTGGACAATGAAGAAACAGAAAATCCATTAATAATTCTCTTAATGTGTTTCCACAGAGTTAATGATTCTCTCAAGTATCAAAAAGTTTCAAAATTATCCTGTAAAGGAGAAAAATGGAAAATTATGTGCAAAATATATTTTAATCATTCAGACTCAAGACTTTTCATGCAATTTAAAAAAAACAGCTTGACATACTTATGGGTACGCCAAGCAAATATGTATGGGGTTTTCCCAGTCTAGTCTGATATAAAATTAAAATAGGCAAGTTTTCTAGGGGAATTGCAACACAAGATTTTTATTTGACCAATCTACTCTTTTTGACACTACAGTCAAATATTAACTGGGAAAAGTAGCAATTTGCATATTTTGCAAAGCTGATATTTACTGAGCTCATTTCTGATGAAAACATTTGATAAGCTTAGAACTCATTTCATCTTGCAACATAGTCTGATGGAAATCTTCAAGCTTTGGCATCTGGAAAAAACAAATCTCAACACATTTTCTTTTACTGTCCTAGCCTTATTTTCTTCCTCAAGTATCCTGATCCTTGGAACACATTTTCCATGGAATACTTTATATGGACAGAAATTAATTCAGGTTTTGAAAACCCATGTTACACAATGATAAAAAGGAATACATTCTATTCTGAAATAAAGTATTTAAAGGAGAGTTTGAAAGGGAAAACCACAACAACTGATGAAAAAGTTCTACACAGTCTCAAAGAATTGAATATCACCTATGACTCTTGTATTTTATAGTTTCCAGATAGCTTTTATGTGTTATTATTAAGCTACCTTAAATTCATTTTTGAGCTATTGAAGCAGTGCTGTAAATTACTGACTTGCCATGCTTAACATTTCCACAAATTGCAGGTGATCATTACAACCCAGTGAAGTAGTTTTTTGGAATAAAGGTCAACATCTTGAAGTTGCCCTTTAATGTCCTGGTCAGTAGGAAGCCCTTGACCTAGGAATGAATTTAACATCTACTACCTAACTTTTTTCCCCGTATGTGCTCTGGTAGATGAATACTGCACTGGAAAACACACTTCTTAAGGATTTTAACACATCCCTAGATCTCCTAGCTTACAAAAATACCAGTCTAAGTAACTGTGTATGGAAAGATGGACTGAAGCACATTTTACAGTGACTGTTAAAGACAAGGCTTGTGTATTTTGTAAAAGTGTTTTATTTTTAATGAGCTATTCACTTTCTGTACTCATTTTATTTAATAGCTTAACCTCCTAACTCTCTCTTCTCTATGGTGGTGAATTACTTTCCAGAAATAACAAGGAATTTTAAGTATCATCATGTTGCTGGTATTGTCACTTGAAAATGTGGGTTGTCATCACCTCATCGCCCCATCCTGGTCCGCTCATTAGTGACACTCTGTATGGAAAACCTCTAAAGATCATTACCACTGTAGTCTAAAGCCAATGTGCCAACATAATGAAAAACAATTCAGCAGTTCCCTATGCTCTGTTAGTTGTGTTTGTCATAAATGAGTTGTGGAGATTTGGAGTGAATGATCCATATCATATTGAACTGTCCTTTTTATTGCTGACAATTGAAGGTGACTGAAAAGCTGGGTCAGTGTCAGACTGTATCTAATTGGAAACCTTTTCTCATTAACGCTTGATGTTGACTTGTATTAGTTGATGAAATTAGAACCACAGTGGAATGGATTTTATTACATAGAATGAGCTGGTTGAGCTCTCTTCCATTTCAATGTTTTTTTAACCCCACCCCTGGCTGCTGAGAAAGGAATCCAGAAGCAAGGGAGTTGTGAGTGATGCAGGATTAAGAGGAAATTGAGTAAAAATGTCAGTGCTCCTCAGGTAATTGAAACCATGTGCATATTTGTGCCACTTTTGTTTCAGCAAAACTTTTCTGAAAATACTTCTTTATGGATCATCTCAGGTTTTTTTGTTTGAATCAGGAATGGAACAGAAATGTTTCCCAGGTAAAAAAAAAAAAAAAAAGGTAAATTTTTGGAGGGGAGGGGGAAATAAGTGCTTGTTTTCTGAAAATAACAAATAAGGAGATTTTTTATATAGCTTAGGCAGTCAGTTTTGCAATAAGAAAAACAGAGTTCATTCTTCAAAAATGCCCCAACCCTGAATTATCCATTTTCCTGTTTATCAGCTGCTGATTGAAGGATACCAAGACAACAGTGAAAAAGTTAAATATAACTGCATAAGTCTACAGAAAAGACACAAGTCTTTATATGCTATAAAGAGGGATAACATACAATGTGCTACACATACAATTTTTCACAGTTGTTTGATGACTTAAAAAAAAAGGAAATAGTATCTACAAATTCATTTTAGGAGCAAATTATTTCAACCAAATTAATCATAGGACAGTCTGATAAAGGATCATGATGCCTATAGACTGTCAGATTGAGATAAATTCTGTCATTACAGAAATTCAGTCGTACAAGATAGGTGGGAAGGGATACTATCACAAAAAATTCTGTTTAATGATCTTGTCCTCAAATCCACAGCTTAATCCACAACCTCTCAAATATAGCCTTTTTTCATCAGAAATTCATTAAAATTGAACACATAAGGGATATCTTGCTGTCATCTCCTTAGGCATATCCTTAAAGCCCATAAATCACAACTAATTCCGGACTGGAATCTCAGAAAATACTGAAACTGGAAACTTTGAGATCAGATCTAAATAGAGCAAGAGGTTTCTTCCCAAGCCACTTGCATGAATCTCTCAGAAGTTTGTCACTTCCATCAAATTCATGATTCATGACTTTTTGCCTCAGAAATTTTTCTGAGGCAAAAAATAAAAAAAATGTAAGTTGACCCAAAACTTCACTTATTTATATAGCTCAAAGGCATGCCAAAACCACCATGCAAATAACTTAAAGTCCATGATCTCAAAACTTCTGCTTCTGAGTATCCAGTTGAACTGGTTTCAACTGTCAAAAATTCCTCAGTCTCAGTCCAACAGAAGTAAGAGCTGGTTTGCCAATGCCACCTTCTTTTGAGTTTAGTCAAAGATTGACCCCAAACTCATTAGATTTGTAGCTATTGTAATTTGTAATCACAAGCACCATATTCTAATCAAAGATGCCATAGTATAAGAAAATAAAATTGACAGTATAAATTGAGAAAGAAAGGAATTAAATATAGCGCAATATCAAATGTTCTTTTAATAACATCTCTGTAATAGATTATCTTATATTTTGTTGAAATGTGTCACGTTTTCATTATGTTTATTTTTTTAAAAATTAAGCCTACCAGGAGAAGAGCAGGGGCAGACCCTGATCTCTTCTCTGTGGTAACCAGTGACAGAATGCAAAGGAATGGCCTGAAGTAGTGTCAGGGGAGGTTTAGGTTGGATATCAGGAAAAGATTCTTCACCCAAACAGTGTTTGGGCACTGTAATGGGCTCCCAAGGGAAATGGGCACAGCAACAACGTGACAGAATTCACGAAGTGTTGGGACAATGCTCTTAGACACAGATTCTTGGCGTGCCCTGTGAAGGGCCAGGAGTTGCATTTGATGATCCTTGTGTTTCCCTTCCAATGCAGAATATTCTGTGATTCTGTGTTAAAATGGTACATCTTCCAGCACAGTTCCGGGTTTGCATTTTTTACATGTATTGTTTGGGATTTTAAAATTAAACAAAACTTGTTGGTTTTATCGGAGAAAAAGTAACATGCGTTTTTCATCTATCTCAACTAAGAAGAAAACACAGAAATTTGCCTGCTCTTCACAGAAACCCACATTATAAACCAAGAAAATTATCTCTTGTGTAAAATGACAGTCTTCTAGGTTGAGTTTAGCTACCAGTGGACAGAATAAATTACACATCTTCAATCAAATATACTTTGATTTACATAATGCAATGCTTTCAACTCTCATTTCCTACTCTTGCATCATGAAAGTACCCTAGTTGCTAATTTGCTCCTAAGTTTGTTGCTGCTGGGCTTAAATGGTTCTTAGATTCAAATTTTGCTTTCCTAAGGTTTTTCTCAGGTGTAATATGAAAGCTTTGTCCCTGCTTAGAGAGGACATGTTTGGTTCACCATAAAAAGGCAGAATAAAAAATCATACTACTTTAATCTTTTCCCCCTTACAGCCAGCATCTGAATAGTGATGAGTATCCTGCAGTATCAAGGTGGTGCTTGGAAATAAACTTTGTTACAAAGAAGTTGTTCTAAACATCTCAACTCCCACAAGGTATTTTTAAAAATTGTGGTTGCATTTAAATTCAAATATATATCTGAAGGAAGGAAAGTAAGCTAGAGAAAATAATAAGAAAATAAAAATAAAAGTAATATGAGTGTGTGGTGGAAAAACCTGAGATTTCCATAAGTAGGTAAAAGTGAACAATTGGCACCAAAGTAGGAAAGCTAATTGGGCTATTTTTGCTTACAAAATAAGGGGAAATCAATGGAGAAACACTGGCTTTACTAAGAAAACCAGTGTTTTATATAGTTTTCTAAAAGCATTGATTTGGAAATTGCAAGTACAGACAAATCTGGTTTGATTCCTTATGCCTTTCACACAATTCCAAACTTCATTTGGATACGACTGTATGTGATGTTTACACACACAGGGTCAACATGCTTGGCTTACACAAATCCATTAATAATCCTGCCCCGCTTTACTTCCACTGTATTTATGAACATTAATTATTAACAAAACATCAGACAATAACATCCAGACACGAGCAGTTACTGGTTAAACTCACATGGCTTCCTTCCTAAACTGTCTTTCAATGACCCTCCTTCTGAGATTTCAAATGCAGTTTAAGAAGAGCTGCAGACATTTTTTTGGCACCAGACTTGAAACTCATAATGAACAAATTATTTGGCTACATTATAAAATAGCATCATCCATCTAACAAATGAAAAAAAATTAATGGGTGCACTCTTAATTATAATAATTTGGAACAGAAAGACATCAGCTGAAAGTGGTGTGAGAAGGTCATTCAACGAGATTTGTGACTTTGGAGTCCCTTTTCAAGTTACAGTAGGTAATTGGACTCAATGATCTTTAAGGTCTTTTTCAGCTTAAATGATTATATAATTCCATTATGCTAATTCCTACCTAGAGTTCCTGTTTTTCTTGGACTATATGACAAATTTTCTTTTTTTCCTGGCATGTAGGCAAAAGCAAGACATAGCTACTTGATACTTTGGTTGTGTTTAGATTTTTTTTATTGGCACAACAGTTTCTAATATTGTTTAGAAGTAAAGCAAATTTCTGTCACTAAAGGTCAGCGAAAAGGAGAGATACACAGACCTGTTCCCTACCAATGGATGTTTGCCCTCAACCAAGATGGAAGACAGAAAGGGCATGAAGAAAGAACAGAAATTGAGATAACTCTTTCCAAACTCACAAGAGCTGTGAGTCAGAAAAATACTTCACATGCAACTCTTCCAAGATGTTGCATTCACAACTCTCTCTATTGCACAGGTTCCAGTAAATTCACAATAAAATATGTATTGAACCAACATACTGTTGTTTTTAGCACAGGGTACACCATTCACAAGCTTTTATTCACTTCTCTCTGGAGGTAATTCCTACTTTCTTTGAAAGAAATGTGGTGCCTTATTTCCAAGAACAAGTTCATGCTCAGAGACCACTAGCACCTATGGTGAGACCTGTGCTCTTCCTCCCCTCTACAAGATCTCTAAGTGACAAGGCAAGAAACTGCAAGACCACATGTAGTAGACATATCTGTGTCACACAAATAGATATCATAGGTAAAAGACATAATTGCCAGAGTGGTGGGACACACACCACTTTCTTGATTCTCTAAGTTACTTCCACCTCAGACAGGTTCAGTAGGCCAGACTTTTGGAAAAGGGAAACAAATGCAGCAATTACTAGAAACTTTTTTATATCATAGCTATTGACACTCACTTTTAGTAACAAAACTTTTATTAAAGGCTAAATATAAATCCCATTTTATCCAGGGAGACTGATTGGCTGATGGCTGTTTGAGAAACCAGATAAATGAATATTTTTTCTCAGCAAAGACAACAGTCCATTATTACAAGTTGATATATGTGACCCTAAACCAAGATGGCTAT
>WAAE01024366.1:0-82326 GCA_013400495.1 Nicator chloris
GATGCATGGATGGATGCATGGATCCAGCTCAGGGCTGGGAATCCAGAGGTGATATGGGAGAGTTTTTCTAAGAGGTGTGATCCCCTTTTCCATGCTCAGCTGGAGGAATGTGTTAAGCTGCAGCATCTGCTCCCAAAACCCTGTGATGGGGTGTCCTCCCTGCCTGGGCCCCTTCCCTGTAAACAAAGAGCCATCATTTTTCTGGCTTGCATTCCCTCCAGGCTAAAAGAGTAAGAGGAAGAAGATTCTCTACCTTCCCAGAATCCCAGACTCATTTAGGCTGGTAGAGACCTCTGAAACCATTGGGTCCAACCTGTGCCCGCCTTGTCATGAGCCCAGAGCACTGAGTGCCACCTCCAGTTGTTCCTTGGTGACTCCACCACCTCCCTGGGCAGCCCCTTCTAATGCCTGATCACCCTTTCCATGAAGAAATTCCTCCTGATGTCCAACCTGAACCTCCCCTGCAGCAGTTTGAGGCCCTTTCCTCTTGTCCCATCAATGCTGTGAGCTTTGGCTCATTGAACCAAGGTGGTACCAGCCCAGAGAGCTCCCATCTTCCCTCACCAGTTCCACACCATCTCAAACCCAGGACAGGAGCCAGAAAATCCCCTTGGCCATTTTTTTCAAATCTCTGAAGCTATGAGGAAGGGCCCAGGTCTGAGTTCTTGATCAGAACTGGCATCAGAAGCTTTGCAGGCCCGTGATCTACAATCAGCCCTCCTGGGCACATGGAGCCCACCCAGGTATCAGCTGTGGGAATCAGCTCATGCAGAGGCTCCATCTGCTGGCTCCCTCCAGCCCTGCTGCAACGCCTGGGGATGTGGAGCCACAGGAACATCCAGCATCCAAACTGCTCCAAGGCTTTCCACTAGCCACACCTCTGCAAGGAGAGAGCTCAGCTCTGCAGATCTGAAATCTCCATGCTGACAGGTGGGATCTGACAGGAGCAGCAGAGCTGGCAGAGAGGAGACATCCCTTCCCTTCCTGAAACCTCCCAAGTGCTCCTCAATAACCCCAGTGCTGGGAAAGCTCAGTGGTTCCTGCAGGAATCATCTCCCACGTGGACGTTTGGTTCCTCAGGGGAAGGAGGCAGCAGCTGTGTGTCCCAGGCTGGGAAGGGCTGATGGATCCAGCTGAAAGAGGAATTTTGGGTCAGTGGAATATTGCTGTCAGCACTGGGCTGTGGCCAGGTTGCCATGGGGGCACCTGTGCCTTTGGGGCTTGGGTCCTGCAGGGAATCAAGGTGCTCTTTCACCCCATTTCCTGGAGAATTTTGGTGTTTCTGTGATCCTCTCTTCCACCAGCCCCGCTCTGAATGCATCCCCAACCACATCTGAGGGAAGCGTGGAGGGCTGGGAGACACCAAGCTCCTCCAACAAGCCCATGCAGCACCGGGTGAGCTCCACATGCATCTCCAGCAGGTCTCTGGTGCCAGCAGCAGGGGAGCCTCAGAGCAGTGACCCCCAAGGGACAATGCATCCGTGGGGGAGAGCCAGCTGGAGCTGGGCATTACCTGCAGAGCTGTGCTGTGCCCAGGGCACTTGCCTTGGCAGACAACATCCAAATTCCCATCTCTCAAATCAGGCCAAGAGCCAAACCCTGCCCAGGTTGGAGGGTAAAGGCTCCGAAGGCTGGGAAGTGTTTTGGAGTCCCAAGCCTTGGGAACATGGTCAGGCAGGTTCTGATGGAGCCAGGGATGAAACCTAAGGGGAAAACTTGCAGCCAGCTTGGTGAGCAGTGGGAAAGCCACCTGAGCAGCCAGCTCGAGCATCTGCCACCCCATGTACCTGTGGCAGGAGGAGGCAGAGTCAGGGAGGGGCTGGGGGCTCTGAAGAGAGAGGGAATCGCTCAAAGAGCAGGAACATTCATCCCCAGAACCAGCCTGTGCCGAAAATACTCAGTGAGTAATTTTCTGCCTTTCTGATTGCCTTTTAACTGCGAGTTATTAAAAACGGGGAGAAGGGAGATGATGTCCTGGTGGGAGGATAAGTGAGCGTTGCCATGGCAGTGAGGGGATGCTGCAGCACAGCCCGGACCACAATTCAAGAGGACAGAGGCTAGTGGACAGCCCGGGAAGCCAGGGAAGAGGGGCTGTGTCATCCAGCCGAATCCAAAGTCAGTATCTGGCCTGGACTCTGCTCCACTGCCCTCCCCTGTTCTCCCACTTGGCTCTCTCCTCCTGCTCTCCCAGCCGGATCGGGTTTCTCCCCTCCCTGAGCTCACCCCTTCCCAGAGACGCTTTTATCAGGCTCAGGGCAAGGAAGAAGCCGGGATTTGGGGGGGTTCAAGAGATTAGGAAAGAATTTGCCTCCGGGAATCTCTTTCCTCCATCTGCTCGGGATAAATTGTGCCATGGAGGTGGAGGCTTTGCAGCTCCACGGGGAACTGCTCCGAGCTAAACGTGTGGAGGCAAAAACACTGCCGGTCCCTCCCCGCTGCGGGAACGGGGTGTTGAAAGGTCCTAGGAAGGCTGAGGAGAGCTCTCTATCCTGTGGCTCCATGTAAGGATGAAGTGGGAGGGTGTTTTGCCGGAGCTCTGCGAGTGCAGACGGTGCCTGTTCAGCCCCTGGCATCTTTCCTGGAAGGACCAGCTCACCCACGGGAGGCAGGAACAAGGAACAAACCTGGGGGCAGCATGGGAAACGTGATTAACTGGGAGGAAAAGGGATTTTATTTGGCCTGTTTATGATTTTCTTCTTTCATCATCTCCCTATAAAGCAAATGCCATGCCAGCAAACAACCCTGACCCTGCTGGAGTGGGAATGCAACTGGGAAAACTCTCCTGAGAGTGTGCCCAGTGCTCTGGCCAGTGTGGGGGCTGTGTCCATCCCCCTCCCTCCTCCATCCATCCTGCTTCCACAGCACATTGTCCATCCCTCCGTGTGCTCAGTCCTGTCCCTGCTGGAGAGGGCAAATCCCTGCCTTGGAGAGCAGAGGCTGCTCCTGAGCTCATGTGCTGAGAGCTCCTAAAGCAGGGCCTGGATCCACCCTCACTGGGTGTCCTGGGAAAGGCAGTGCCTGCTTTATTCCTCCTTTAGGTCTTGCTAAAGAAAAATGTCAACACTGCAGGTGTGAAATGTTACAATTTCAGGGATTTGGGGGGGGTTGAGCCTGAAGCCTCTCCATAAGAGCAATGTCCTCAAAGTGGGATGTGGCAGACTGGTCCCAGTCGCTGCTGCACCACACCCCTGGCACTGGAGCTTCTGCCTGAGGCTGTTCCTGCCCGTGCTGAGCTGGGGGCTCAGGATAACCTCACAGGCAGGGCCAGAGCCTGAGGGTCTTTTGCAACTCCCCAGATGGGATTCTTCATCTCCTCCCTGCAGCCTGGGAGTGGATGGGATGGGACATCCCCTCTCCCACCGGCCTAGGAGGTGCTTGCGGCTGTGACAGGGCTCCTGGGGACTGGAATGGGGACATCAGAGGGGCGGGAGGGCAGAGGACCCCTCCAAATACTGCAAAACGGGATTTTCACTGGGGTTGTCTGAGCACTGCTGCCCCCAGAGGATTTCTCGTCCTCTCTCCTTACCTGTGCCTGGCAGGTTTCTGCTTCACCTCTGCACCCCCAGCACTTCCATCCATCCATCCATCCATCCATCCATCCATCCATCCATCCATCCATCCATCCATCCATCCATCCATCCCGCAGCTGGCTCGGACACCCGGGGCTGGGGGCCTTGTCCCCTCCCCGCGCTCTCCGGGAGTGTCACAGAGGGATAAACCCCCTCGCAGGTGCCCCCGAGAGGCGCACGCCGTGCCCGGGGCACCCTGTGCTCGGCGCCGGGGCTGAGCTGCCTTTTGCGGTGCTCGGGCCCCGGTGATTGGGCGCTATTTTGCTCCGGCTCCCTCCGGCAGCTGTTGCTGTTCTTTACCCGGGAGAGCCGGGGCCGCCCGGGGGCTGCAGCCGAGGACGAGGCGGTGGCCGACCCCAGGTACGAATTTCTGTGGCTTTTGAGCCCTGATGTGGGGCAGCCCCTGGCCAGCCGCTGGCCACAGCCCGGCTCCCTCTGGCCGCGAGGGACCGGGAGCCACGGGGCTCATCCCCGGGCGAGGGTGACAGGGAGAGCGGGGCAGGCGAGGGGACTATTTTTGGAAGTTTCTTTGATGTGAGTCAGCGGTGAAAGCGACCTCGGGAGCCCGTGCAGGAGAAGTCCGAGTGGCAGCAGAGCGGAGCTGATTATTTGTTAAGTGCCTGCGATTTTGAGCGTTTACGGGCGGATCTGGCGTGCGGGGTGTGAGTCCGGGGGAGCGGGATGGGCGGGCAGGAGGGAGGGATGGGAGCGCTCCTGGGCAGGGGCAGTGCCAGCCCAGGGCTGCAGCTGGGCTTGGGGGCTGCGGGTGACCAGCCCTGCCATGGGCAAAGTGTCCCTGGCACTGTGGCCATCCCTGGTACTGATGGCCACCCCTGGCACTGTGGCCACCCCTGGCCACCTCTGGCACTGTGGCCACCCCTGCCCTGCTTGGCCTGGGCAGTGGCTGTGCTTGGATCACCAGCCCAGGAAGGCTGTTCCTGCAGGTGACACAGCCCATCCCAGCTGGGGACAAGGATCCTGCATAGAGCCCTGGAGTGCCTCCACCTCCTGCCAGGGCACAGAGCCCCATCTCCTGCCCAGAGAGGACAGGCCTGGGCATGGATCTGGTCAGCTCTGGGGCCAAGTTAATGCCTTTGGGGCACATGGCAGGGAAGGACACCTGCCTGGCCCCAGGTCTGGAGGCTGTTTTGGCTTCTCCATCAGGGTGAAGCTCAAGGAGGGGAGATGTGGAAGGAGCCTGGCACTCTGTGACAGGGCACTGGGCTCAGCTGAGGACTGAGGAGCCCAGCAGGGGTGTGCTGTGGGCACAGTGTTTGATCCCTCTCAGTTTAGTGAGGGTCCCTCGAGGTGACATGGTCCCTGTGCAGCATTGGAGAAAGACTTGGGATGACCTGAGGCCACCAAAGGACTGTCCAGCTGGGCAGGGAGAGCTCAGAGGTGGCCAAGGAAGGACAGGAGAAGAGGTTCCTTGTCCTCACTGTGAGCCATGGCCACTGGTGAGGTGTGTGAGACTCTGCAGGACACAGCTCAGCCTGGCAGAGATGGTTCTTTGTGGTAGTGTCACTTCACAGGGTGACCTCAGGCATTGAGGGACACCTGAGTGACACCAGCTCCATGGGAACGTGGATCGTGACCAGGGAGAAGAGGAACAGAGGCTCGGGCCCTCCTCCACCTTCCTGGTGCTCATCTGTGCCCAAGACCTGGGTGAATGACTAAGCTCAAAAACACAGCAAGCACCTGGGGGGGAAACACTTGGAGGAAAAGTTCTCCACCTTTGTGCTTTCCCTGGGTCTGCAAACCCCCCCAGCCACCATGAGAGTCCTGGGGCAGCTCCGTCCCTTCCCAGCACAGAAAGGACCAGACTTACACCACTTAAACAAACCCAAGTCTCATTTTATTTCCTCTTGAAAGCAAAGACCTTTCAGATCATGGCCAAAAGGTTTCCTCTCGTTCATCTGTTCTGCTTCCAACATTGAGTCGTAGGTTTCATCCTGGGAACTACAATCTTTTCTCAGTGTTCCACAGGGGGGAAATAAACGAAATCTGGCTCAAAGGGGGCAAACCTTCTGGGGAGGATGTGGCACCTGAGGCAGTGGACTCGGAGATGCCAGGAGGGCTGAGGCCAGTGGTGCTGGGACCTTGTGGTGCCTTCCCACCCCCGCAGCTCTCCCAGGGCAGAGAAACCCACAGGACCCCGAGCAGCCCAACCCCCTCCCCAGCCCTTCCTTGTGACAGAGCCCTGGGGACCCTCAGTTTGCTCTCCCACTTCCCAGCTGGGAAAAGCCCTGAGAGTCCTCCCTGAGCTTTGCAGTCCCCTTGAGGTCCTTTCTGAGGTCTGGTTGCTCCATGGTAGCTGGGACTTCTCCTGCTGTCCAGGCTTTGGCCTTCCAGTGTCTGGCCTTGTGTTTTCAAGGTGTCTGAGCACACCCTGGGCTGTTGGTCCTGCCGTGTGCCCTGGCAGGGAGGTCACTGTCCCTTTGGCTGCCACTCCCCTGGGATCTGCAGGTTGGTGACATTTTGGGGCTCAGAGTCCCAGACCTTCCCAGAGCTCCTGTTGCCCCCCCTCAATGCCTGAAGGGGCTTTTTCCCTGACTTGGGACACCTCTCTCCATCCACGGGTGACTCGGCAACACCAACGGGGGAAACACGGCCAGATGTCCCCTGTCTGCAGGCTGGGGGGTGTCACCACACCCCCCAGCCCCTGGTGATTCCCACCTCCCCAAATTTGTCACCTGAGCTGTGCTGTGCTTGCCTTCGACAGATGCCAACACTCCGGTGAGCAGCAACAGCCACGGGGAGAGCGGTGGAGCCCATGTGAGTGCTCAGGGCCAGGGTGGGGGTGCCTGGGGGGTCCCTGTGCCAGGGCAGGGCAGGGGGTGCTGAAGAGGGATCTCTGTGCCATGGCAGGGGGTGCTGGGGGTGGATCCCTGTGCCAGGGCAGGGCAGGGGGTGCTGGGGGTGGGTCCCTGTGCCAGGGTAGGGTCAGGAGATGCTGGGGATGGATCCCTGTGCCAGGGCAGGGTCAGGGGGTGCTGGGGGTGGATCCCTGTGCCAGGGCAGGGGCTGCTGGGGATGGATCCCTGTGCCAGGGCAGGGTCAGGGGGTGCTGGGGGTGGATCTCTGTGCCAGGGCAGGGCTGGGGGCCGAGCCGGGGCTGTCCCGCAGTGACATTCCGCCCGGCAGTGTTGCAGCACGTCCATCCCGGGGCAGCCCAAGGTCCCCCAGCTGTCGCTGTCACTGATCCGTGCCGGTGGGCAGCTCTCCCTGGTGTCACCGACCAACGCCCAGCCCGGCCACCAAAGCCCCGCTCAGCACAGAGTCCCGAGCACAGCGCGGCTCCTTCCGCTCCCGACACACCGACCCCGCCCTCAGTGGATGCTGCAGCCCCAGACCAGCCCCATTCCAGCCCCAAGGGCTGCTCCGGGGGATCCCAAGCACAGCCTGGGGACCCTCAGTCACCAGCCCACCCGTGTGTGCCGGGGCTAACTCATGGCTAAATCCAGCTTAAATAACGTAAAACACACCCCGGTTTTAAGGCTGTTGAGGTGAACACACGCCCCAGGTGCTGCAGGAGCCGGGTTGGTGCCTCTCGCTGGGGCAGCACCGGCTCAGCCCCGGGGACCCCCAGAGCAGCGTGTCCCTGTCCCCCTGGCCACGCTCTGTGCCCTCCCCGCAGGGAATAGAGGAGGAGAGTCCCCAGCGCGGTGTCACCGAGCAGGACCCGGACGAGCCCGAGGCACAGACAGGAGCCGGACATGCCAGAGCCAGCCCCGCTCGGCGGGGACAGGAAAGCGGCGGAGAAGAAGCGGGTGGAGAAGGTGGGAGCCAAGGGCAGCGCTGCCGGGCCTCCAGGTGGGTGTGTGGGAAAGCCCTTCCTTGCCCCAGAGTGGCCACAGAGGCACAATCCCGTGTCCCCGGCCAGCCCGGGAGGCACTGTCTGGCCATGGAGCAGGGACAGGAGGAGCTGTGCTCTCCACAGTCCCCGGGGAAATCAGTGACACGGGGATGGAGATGGGGCTCCTCAGCCGCCTGCCAGATCCTCCTCCTCCTCTCCACCCTGCCCGGATTTGCTGCCGGAGGAGGAGCACGGGCAGAGCTTTTCCCAGCTTGATTCCCCAGGATACTCGAATGCCACCATGGCCCAAACCCCTCGGTCTCAGCCCCCGGAACACTGTTGTCCCCACTCCTGCCGTGCAAACACGTGGCAGGAGCAGCTCCTGTCGCAGTCCCTGTCCCGGTCCCTGCCCTGAGTGAGCTGTGCAGGAGGATGTTAAGAGCTCTTCCCACTCCCCAGCTCAGAGCTCTTTGCCTCTTCCCAGTTCCCTCCAGTAACATTTTTCCGTGGGGGCCCCAGTCCCCAGGACCCTCCCCGTGCAGAGCAAGGTGGAGCCGCGCAGCCTGGACCCTGCGGAGGAGCCGCTGCTCTGGGAAGGGCTCACCCTCAACAAGTGCATCCTGGTGGCCTCCGTCGTCGCCCTGCTCAGCGTCACCTTCCAGCTGCTCCAAGGTGAGTCGGGAGCCGGACGGAGCGGGAAGGAGTGGCCAGACCGTGCTGCCACCTCCTGGCTCCTGTCCCGTCCTCTCTTCCAGCGCCATGCTCCAAGGAGGGACTCGCCCGCGGCCGGCAGGAACCTCCGCCGCCTCCCATGCCCGGTGGGTGCCGCGCTCCGTCCCTCCCCGATCCCCCGGATCCAGCCTGAGACAGGGCCACGTCGCAGGGTGGGGTGGCCCTGGGAGCCTCTGGCTGGGATAGCCCACCCAAAGAGCCTCATCCTCAGCTGACAGTGGCCTGTCCCTCTCCCCGCCCAGAGGTCGTGAGCCCCAAGGCGGAGGAGATCCCGGAGGTGGTGACTGCCCAGCCTGCGCCGCCACCAGAGAGCAGCGTGGTGGAGGATGATGGTGATGACGAAGACGGTGACGATGACTATGACAGCGAAGCTGACAGCAACCTGGTACGGGTCAGAGTGGCACCTCCCGGGGCAAGGGAGCATCTTGTCCCCAGGGGGAGGGATGGGGAGGGGTCCCGTCCCTGGGCTGCACCATCAATTCCCTCTGTCCCCACAGGCAGAACCCTGGATCTTCAAGAAGTGGTTTGGCCGCACAGCACCAGAGGATGAGGACAAGGATGGGGACAAGGATGAGGACAAGGACGAGGACAAGGATGAGGATGAGGACAAGGATGAAGAACCTGCAGATGTCCCCGAGGTGCCAATGGCTGTGATGGAGGGGAAGAAGAGCCAGGAGAAGCAGGAGAAGAAGGTGGAGAAGGAGGAGGAGGAAGAAAAGGAGGAGAAGGAGGAGAAAAAAGAGAAGGAGGAGGAGGAGGAGGGGGAGGAGGGGGAAGGGGAGGAGGAGGAGGAGGAGGAAAAGGAGGAGGAGGAGGAAGAAGAAGAGGAGAAGGAGAAGGAGGAGGAAGAGGAGGAGGAGAAGGAGGAGGAGAAGAAGAAGGAGGAGAAGAAGGAGAAAGCCCGGGAAAGCCGTGCTGTCCATGCAGAGCGGAGCAGCCGGAGGGAGGCACGAGCCAAGGACAGGGCACCGGGGGACAAACCCGGCAGAGGCCCCAGGGCCCCCAGGGAACCCGAGCAGCAGCCCCAGAAGAAGCGGGACCGGGAGAGGAAGGAGAGGAAGGAGAGACGGCGGGAGCGGGATGAGTCCAGGAGGGAGGGGTGGAAGGGCCGTCCCGGCAGGGCTGACGGCGGCCGGGAGAGCCCGAGGCGGGACTGGAAGCAGCAGAAGGGCAGGAAGCCCTGGGAGCCGGCGCCGGGCAGGGACGGCAGGGCCAGGGAGGGCAAGAGGCGCGACTGAGGCCGGGGCGGGCGCGGGGCTCGATGACGCTGGATCCAGGGGGATCCAATCCCACCACTGCCCCCGGCAAGGGACCCCCCTGCCTGCCCTCCAGAGACACCCCCGGGCACGGGCAGCACCCCAGGACCCCCGAGCAGCAGCAGAGCAGCCCAGGAGCCTGGCATGAGCCTCCCCGGGGACTTTGGGCCCCCCTGGATCAAAGGCGACCCGAAAGGACTCATGGAAGGAGCTTCTTTGGGCCTCGTTCCTTCTCCATCCCCACCCAAAATCCCTCTGCAGTTCATCCCCACTCGTGGTTCCAGGGCAGCACGGGGATCCCAGTGAACGGAGTTGTGTCCAAACTGTGCAGCTCTTGGGTTAATGGTTTTATTGAAAGCAAATCAAGAGAGAAGAATATTCTGGGTTACAGAACCAGACTGCAGCCGTCCTCAGAGGGACATCAGGGACAGACCCCGGACCTCACTGAGCCCAGTGCCACTGCTGCAGGGTGGCCCAGAACGTGCTGGTGACAGAGCAGGGCTGGAGCCCTTCCCCCAGGGATCCCTGCGGGCCTCGTCTTCTCCCAGTCACTTTTAGGAAGGAAACATAAGAGCAATATCACACAGCCAGAGATGTTCACAGCCCTGACCCATGGCAGGTTTCAGTATTTGCTAAATCAACAGTGGTTAAAATAAACTATTTTCATTTTTAATAAGGTATTCAACTGGATTTTTTAAACAAAAAAGAGGGAAAAAAAAGGAAAATGAGAAAAGCCCTTGTCCCTGGTTATGTGTTTTGTCCCTGGTTATGTGTGTGTGTTTTCCGTGCCCCCTGAACCCGAGGAGCTCAGGGCTAATCCTGCAGGGCTGTGAGATGGGACTGGTGGGTACCAGCCTCCCATGGGGGACACTGCAAAACCCGAGGAGGTGTAGCCAGGACAAGCCCAGGAGCTGCTTCCCAAGGGTTTGGATCCCGGGCTGAGGGCTGGGCTCAGCTGGAAGATGATCTGGGGCAGGCGGCCCGTGCTGACGCCGGCGGGGATGCGGAGCAGGTGCTCTGGCAGCCGTTTGCTCCCGCTCCCATTAATGGTGTGAGCAGCCCGGGAGGTGTAACGGGATCGCTCCCTCCCTCCTCCCCCCGCCCCGGCTGCGGGGTCAGCGCGGGGTGACGCAGATGTGACCTGGCCGGGAGCCCCAAGCCACGGCCAGCGGCTCCTCACGGCCCCGGCTCACACCGAGACGTGTCCCCAGGGCAAGGCTGGTCTCTGCCGGGGGATTCGGCCTCTTGCTCTGCTGTCACGGGTGGAGCCGTGTGGCCAGGGGGGTCCCTCGATGGGCCGTGGGCTGGGGAATGGCCAGAGGATGCTGCAAGGCTTGGAGGAAGCAGCACCTGCCCTTCCCGGCCACCACAGGAGCAGAGAGTGAGGGATAAATAAGAATGGTCCTGCCTGGATCTGCCAAGCTTTGCCCTCCCCTCCAGCCCGTACCCAGCCCAAACTCGGGCATCCTCAGCAGCAGGAGCAGCGACAGCCCCAGTGGAACACGGAGCAGCCCCAGGGATGAACCCAGAACCAGAGCGACGCTAACGAGCCAAACCATGGGGAAAGGACACACGGGGAGCTCCCGTCTCGGCGAGAAGCACCAAATCCCGAGCCGGGAGAGGGGCCGGGGTGGGGAGAGCGGGGAGGCCGGCGGGAGCCTCACCGGCAGCCGCACTCCTCTGCCACCATGTTGGGGAACTTGCGGATCTCCAGCCCGTCCGAGGAGAGGCTGATGATGAGCTGGTCCGAGTAGCGCACGGGCACGCAGCAGGGAGCCCTGCGCAGCGGCGAGCCCCGCTCCTGCATGCCCAGCAGCAGCACCGTGTGCGAGAAGTAGCTGGGGACGCGCGTGGACAGCGGCAGGCGGCAGGGCCCCTCGCAGTTGTTGGCCGCGTACACGGTGGGCATGACGATGAAGTGGCGGTCGCGCAGGTCGATGGTGAGCTCCTGCAGCCGGCAGTGCGCCTGGTGCCGAGCGCTGCGGTTCTGCCGCTGCACCTTCCTGCGCTCCTGCCAGCGCGCCCGCACCGACTGCAGCGCCTTCAGCAGCAGCAGCGTGCGCAGCTTCCGCGAGCCCGGGCCCCGCTCGGCCGCCTCGGCCGGCCCCGGCCCTGCTGGGTAGTAGCAGAAGGTCAGGAGGTGCTGGAAAAGCGCCGCGTTGGCTTGGAAAGCCGGGATGTCCCTGAGCTCCTGGATGACCACCTGCAGTTTGCCCATCAGCAGCTGCAGCACGGTGCCCTCCGGCTGCCAGTCCCCCAGGTGCTGCTCCAGCACGGCCCCGCTGTCCTGGGGCAGCAGCAGCACCGAGGGCTCCTCCGACTGCACCAGCCGCTCCAGCGCCGCCTCCTCCGACAGGTTGAGCAGCTGGTGAGGGAGTGTCTCCATCACCTCGAAGTCCAGCCAATGGTGGGCACTGGGCTGGGGGGACGGCTCACTGGAGGAGCTCAGGAGCTGCCGGATGAACCGGGTCAGGATCGCCAGGAACTGGGCGCTGCCACCGGGCGCTGGGGATGAAGTGTTGGCTTGGCTCGGGGCAGTGGGGGTCGGCAACTCCTCGGTCCCAGCCTGGGGTGGGCTGCAAGAACACGGGGAGAGTCACAGGGGCCCCCGTGGACCCCGGGGGTCCCACCAGGCCGTGCCCTACAGCCATCCACGGTCCCACCTCATCTCCCAGCCCGTGTTTTCCCGTGCCTGCAGCGACAGCCACGGACCTGAGCTGTGGGTACGGAGCCGTGTCCACCACCCGCTCTGCAGAGAGGTAGGAGGATGGGGCCAAAGCCTCCTCTTCCTCCTCTTCCTCCTCCTGCTGCCGTGACTTGGCCAGCAGCAGCAACACCGGGGTCATCCGGGTGAAACATTTGTCATCGGAGCCGAACAGGAGCTGCTGCACCTCCGTGCGGGGTAGGGAGGCGCCTGCTGCGGCGACGAGAGGTGAGGACGTTGGTCTGGGGTCCCCTGCTGTCCCCACCGCCTCTCGTGGACCTGAGAGGACCCCAAACGCCCGAGCGAGGACACGAGGGCAGGGATGCTCCTGTCCCCGGGGTGTCCCCCCGTCCCTACCTCCCGCTCCGCCGTGGATGGCCAGGGAAGCCGAGAAGCGGAGCCGCTCCGCGCTGCGGGTGACCGAGGCTGCGGCGGCTGCCAGGGCCAGGTACTGCGTGTCCCTGGAGAGGCAGAGCCTCTGCACCGAGGCAGAAGGCACAGAAGCCCCGAGGGCGCGGGTGAGACATCACGGGGGACGCATTCACGGGAGCGCCCGCTGTGATCCCTGCGGGCTCCGGGTCACCCAGCCCGCGGTGGCCCAGGGAGCAGTGACAGGGAGGGTGGGGACCACTGGGAGCTTTGCCCCCAGCCCCAGAGCTGCTCCGGGGGCCGCGGGGTGCAGGGAACCCAGTGAACCCCCGAGGGGGCAGGCAGGGGATCAGGATCCCAGACCGGGCTGGGTACCCCGGGCAGCCCCTCTGCCGCTGCGGAAGCTGGGCACAGGGTAAGAGCTCCATCTTCAGGCACGGCGAGAGCGGGGGACGGGGCGGAGATGCTGGGAGGGGATGGCGGAGGGACTGGGAGGGGTTGGCGAAGGGGCTGGGAGGGAATTGTGAATGGGTTGGGAGGGGATTGTGAATGGACTGGGAGGGAATAGCAAAGCGACTGGGAGGAACGATGAATTAATTGGGAGGAGATAGCAAAGGGACCTGGAGGGGTTGTTGAATGGCCTGGGAGGGATGACAAAGGCACTGGGCAGCAGAGCAGCGACACCGCCTCCCGCCCCCCGGCTCCCACCGAGGCCCGGACCCACCTGGTCCCGCGCCAGCCCCGGGCCAGTGACCAGCAGCTCCTGCGGGTGCCCGGAGCCCCGGCCCTCCCGGCGGCCCAGGTAGAAGAGCATCACGGCCGCCTGCAGCTCTCCCAGAGCCCGTCCCACCTCCGCCTGGAAAACCAGCTGGAACCGCAGCTTCACCTGCGCTTCCCACTGCACTGGAACGGGGGAGACACGGCCGTGAATCCCCTCCGGCGCCGCGGGGCTCCGGGGGGTGAGGAAAGGGCTTCGGGCCCAGCACTGTCCCCATGCAGGGACCAGAGCACCTGGGACAGGAGCCGACAGGGTGAAGGGACACAGCAAATCCCGTCCCCGGCCGCAGGGAGATGGAGAGCGGGACACACCCTGCACCCGGCCAGCAGGGAGCTGCCTCCCCCCACATCCCATGGAAATCTGCTCTCCAGTGGCTCGGGGACGTTGTGGCCGCTGCCCGGGGCACAGCCACTTCCCCACTGCCCGGCACTGGTGAGCTGCAAATCCAAATCCCAGGAGAAGAGGAAGATTTCAGGATAAAAGAAACCATCACCGCCCTGTTGTTATGGATTAAATTGGAGGGTGTTACTCCCTCTCCATCACCGGGATCACCCCCGGGATGTGACAGGGGAGTGTGTGTTGCAGTTTTCCCATCAGGCTGAAGCTACAGGAGTAGCCCAGGACCCCGGACTGCTCCACAGCCCCAAAAGTGGGAGATCAGCACGTGCCAGGCCCACGGCACAGCGGGACCAACAGGGTCCGACCCCCTCTTTTCTCCCCAGAGCTGGGATGGGACCCAAACCCATCTGCAGTGTTAAGGCAGAAAGTGAGAAACACTCATGAGAGCGGAGCAGAAGCCACCAAGAACCACAGAATGTCCTGAGCTGGAAGGGACCCTCAAGAATCACCAGTCCCACCCCTGGCCCTGCACACACACCCCAACAATCCCACCCTGTGCATCCCTGAGAGCGTTGCCTGAACGCTGCTGGAATGTGGCACCTTGGGTGTCGGTCAGAGGCGGGGACAGATGGCAGAGCCACGCTGCCAATCCCCACTGCTAAACCTCCTTAGAAACGTGCCCAGAAACATTTCACTCCATCACTTCGCTGTTTTTAAAGGGAACCCAACCCCCAAATTTAATTCTGTGTTTAAATCCCTGACTTCTGGCCAGCAAACAGCATCACCACCCCGAGCCCTGCATCCTTCCCCTCCCTGTTCCACCTCGGAGCCTGCAGGGCTCTCCCACCAACCTTCCTCCAGGTGCAGGACGAGGAATCTCTCCAGCCCCGGCTCCAGCACATGCTCGTGGATCCTCTGCAGGGGATGGGGAGCAGCCCCTGCCTCCCCGGCCCAGCACAGCCCGAAGGTCCCCGGGAAGTTCCCGTCCCAGCTCCGGCGCCGTCTCAGCAGTTTGATGAAGCTGCTCTCGTAGTGGCTGAGCACACCCACCACCTCCAGGTGCCTCGGGGTGGCCCCACCCTGCTCCATCCTCACCCTGCACACGGGCCCTTCCAGGCCCCCGAGGGGCCAGGGCTGCAGGCTGGAGCGGGACCAGCCCGGGCCGCCCTCCTCAGCCACTCCCTGCGGGCATTTGTCTCCCGGCTCAGGCTTGGAGAAGAGGCGAGTGGCAGCAGCCCTCCTGAACCTGGGCGTCTCCTGTAAACTTCCATTTCCCACCTTTCTCCTTTCTCCTTCCAGCCCCAGCTCTTCCGGCAGGCTCAGCTCCATCAGGGGATCCCTTTTCTCTTTCCTGGGCAGAGCTGCAGAGGGGAGCAGCAGCAGCAAGCACAGCAGGAGCCCCCTGAGAGCGCTCATGGTCCCACCTCAGCTCTTCCCTGGAGCAGCTCACGCATCCCAAGCCCGCGGCAGGAAGAGGGAGGACGGCGTCTCCCTTTTAACCGCGGGTGGCCTTGAGTGGCCAAGGCACAACAACCTCCCCTGAGCCGCCCCGGGGCTGTCGCGCTGCACAGGAGCGAGGGAGGTGGCAAAGAAACGGTTTTTGTTCTATTTTTGGGTCTGCAGCTCGTTTTGGAAACGTGCAAAAAGCAAAGCTGTTGCACTTACTCGTAGGGACGCACGGCCTTGACTTTGGATATTTTCTAAAGGAGGATGAGTGTCTGGAATGGGATCCTCATGGGGAATGGCACGTACAAGCCCAGCAGCACTGAAACACCGGGAGGGGAGAGCGAGCCAGAGCAGGACAAGATGGACAGGGGCAGATAATGGGCTGAAAGAAGTAAATGTATGGAAGGCATTCCCTCTTCTGACTGGAAAACCTTCCACTCACATCCCACAGCTCAACAGCCTGCCCTGGAAAAAGGCTTCATGCTGGGAGTCAGAATCACGGGGGGTAGCAGCAGCCTGAGGACTTTGAACCCTCAGTACCTCCCTTAGAAAGCCTCACACACACGTATTGTAAGGACTTTTCCCTCCATGAGATGCCCAGACTCACTGGAACAGCTGGAATTGCCAATGCCACCTGCCTAAACCATCCTGGAAACCTGCCCTCCACCCAAGGGATCTCCTTATTTTGGCAAGGGGAAGTGTCCCAGCAAAAAACGTTCCAGACCCTTCTCTGAAATGGAAGACTCTTCTGCTTCCAAGTCTTTGCAGTCTGGAGCTCAGGATTGTCAGGAACAGACTGCCCAAACTGGAGCAGGACATGGACACCACAGCCAGGGCTGGAGGAGTCTGAGGTCACTTTTACAGCAGCTGACAAAGGCCATGGAGCTGCTCCAAGGGCTGGAGCCCCTCTGCTCTGGGGACTGGCTGGGAGAGCTGGGGGTGTTCACCTGGAGAGGAGAAGGCTCCAGGGAGAGCGCAGAGCCCCTGGCAGGGCCTAAAGGGGCTCCAGGAGAGCTAGAGAGGGACTGGGGACAAGGGATGGAGGGACAGGACACAGGGAATGGCTTCCCCCTGCCAGAGGGCAGGGTTAGATGGGATATTGGGAAGGGATTGTTGGCTGTGAGGGTGGGGAGGCCCTGGCACAGGGTGCCCAGAGCAGCTGTGGCTCCCCCTGGATCCCTGGCAGTGTCCAAAGCCAGGCTGGACATGGGGGTTTGGAGCAGCCTGGGACAGTGGGAGGTGTCCCTGCCCATGGCAGGGGGTGGCACAAGGTGGGATTTAATTTCCCTCCCAATCAAACCAGCCTGGGATTCTGTGACTGGCTGGGACAAGGGCCCCTCAGCAGCAGAGATGAAGGCTTCAATTCCCCCATCAAGGGGGTGCAGCTGCAGGGCTCCTGTGGCCCCTCAAACAACCAGAACTGGTCAGGAACCCCAGCCCTGGCCATGCCCTCACCCAGTGAGCCCTCCAGGATCCCCCACTGACCCCCCAGTTCAGAGACAGGAACCTGGGAAAGGCCAGAGAAGCAGAACTGCTGCTGCTTTTTTATGGGAACCAAGTGATGCTTGGAAGGAAACACTCAGGATAAATAAACCCACAGAGAACTAAAAACTTGCCTGAACAGAGCTGTCAGTGAGAGAAGGACAGACAATAAAATCATGTGACAGCAGGTACTACACCATGGTACTGACACTTAATGAATTATAATAGACAACTAAGATTTAATATCAGTAACAGGAGCCTTTCCATGTCCTCCCTCAGTGAATGAACAGTGATGAAGGGCTTTGATTGAATCAAAACTGATTAATGGGGGGTAATTAATGGGAGACTCATCAGGCAGCCTGAGGGGGACTCCTCAGGCCAAGACATGATGGAGATATCCAGTGAGGAGGGGGGTGCCTTGACATTCCCAATCCTTTGCCTCCTCTTTGGAGAATTTCCAAAATACCACCAGCCTGGGAACGTTTCCTGTATCTAAGGGGTAAGGAAAGGGAGCCCACAGCAGCACAGGAGACCAGAGGGAAAGGAAAATCAAAAACCTTTTAATGAACCTACAGAATTCAGTCAGGTTTCCAGCCATACAAAAAGGAACTGCACCCTGCACTGGGGGTGAGCTGCAGTTAAAAAGACACAAATCCCACGGGATGGAGTCCAGGAGGGGCTTCAGTTGGAGGGAGGGGGAGGGGGGATGGTGCCCGGGCCCTCCGTGGGGAGCGGCGGCCGCATCAGGGGNGGGGGGAGGTTTGGGGGGGCCGGGGGCTTCTCCATCTTGAAGTGGAATTGCAGGAAGAACTGGGAATGGGAGGAAAACAGAGAAAAGGGAACAATTAATCAGAGATTCACAGAATCCTGGAGTATCCTGAGCTGGAAGGGCCCCTCAGGGATGATCAGTGCAGCCCCTGGCCCTGCACACACACCCCAACACTCCCACCCTGCGCATCCCTGAGTGCGTTGGCCAAACGCTCCTGCAGCTCTGGCAGCCTTGGGGCTGGCACCATTCCCTGGGGAGCCTGGGCAGTGCCCAGCACCCTGGGGACAGCTCTGCCAGCACACAGGAGCTGCTCTGCTCCAGAGCCCAGCTCAGGCCCCTCCTGTTACCCTCAGATGTCCCAGCCTTGGCAGGACCTGTGACTGGCACCAGTCTTGCCCCAGATTTTAACTCCTCTGGGCTCTGAGGTTCCTGTGAGGGGTGGGAACCCCCCAGGCACTGTCCCCTGCTCTCACAGGATACAGGGGAGCACCCCCAGCCCCAGGTTCCCTCAGCCAGGTGTGTGCAGGGAGCACAAGGCACAGAGCCATGGAGAGCAAACGGTGCTGCACATTTATCATGGAATCATTAGGGTGGGAAAAGCCAAACCTAACCCTAAGATCAACAAGTCCAGCCATCAGCTCAGCAACACCACCACATTCACCACTAAACCATGTCCACAAATGCCACATCCACGTGTTTTTGAACACTTCCAGGGGTGGTGACTTCACCACTGCCCTGGGCAGCCTGTGCCAATGCCTGACAATGCTTTCAGTGAAGGAATTTACCCAATATCCAATCTAACCCCCCTGGCACAGCTTGAGGCCGTTCCCTCTGGTCTCTTCTCCTGTTCCCTGGGAGCAGAGCCCGACCCCCATCTGGCTGCACCCTCCTGTCAGGGAGTTGTAAGAGCAAGAAGGTCCCCCCTCAGCATCCTTTTCTCTGGATATTTATGCCCCATCCTGCAGCTGCTGACAGAAATTTAATTCTCTCCAAGATCCCACACAGGAGGGCCTGTCAGGAGGTCTCACTGAGCACAGGTGCATTGAGGGAATGGAGATTTGAACATCAGAGGCAGCAGGACAGAACTGATGTCTGTCTAAAGTTGCTCTGCTCTGCTTAGGGACAGACATTACAAAACCTCAGTTACCTGTTTGGTTTCTCTGTTCCAGTGAGTCCAAAACTTTCCCTCTGCTTTATCAATTTCTCTGCTTGGCACCTGCACCAAAAGAGAACACAGAGCTATTCTTAGCAGCACCAGATTAGCTCAAAGGCCCTTTTTAGCCCCAGAGCCTGTGAGATAAGCACAGTTATTCCAGGCCCTGCAGGGTTGTTATTAGACAGAGGTGAGGGCAGGAAAGAATTAAGTTACTTCCCTATCGGTCAAGGACAAGCAGCAAAAATCCCTCCCTGAACATCTGCACAGAGGCTGAGGAGTGGAGCCCAGGAGGCTCCTGTCTGTGCCAGACACTGGGAATTCACAGCTCCCCAGGGCTCAGCACAGTCTGGTTTTCATGCCAGAGTCCTGCACCAAACCTCAGTGGAGTTTAATGACTTCCAGCCATGTCTTCCTGACCCCCCTTCCCACTCCATTAACCCCTGAGGGTTAGCACAGACATCAGAGGGTTCATTAGGAATTAATCCCAGAATATCCTGAGCTGGAAGGGACCCACAGGGATCATCAGTCCAGCCCCTGGCCCTGCACACACACCCCAACAATCCCACCCTGAGCATCCCTGAGAGCGTTGGCCAAACGCTCCTGCAGCTCTGGCAGCCTTGGGGCTGGCACCATTCCCTGGGGAGCCTGGGCAGTGCCCAGCACCCTCGGGGGGAAGAACCTTTCCCTGAGCTCCATGCCAAGCCCTGACACAGCTCCAGCCCTTCCTGGGCTCCTGTCCCTGTCCCAGAGCAGAGCTCAGCCCCTGCCCCTCTGCCTCCCCTCGGGAGGAGCTGCAGCCCCCGAGGAGCCTCCCCTCAGCCTCCTCTGCTCCAGCTGAACGAGCCAAGTGCCCTCAGCCCCTCCTCAGACCCTTCCCCAGCTCCGTGTCCCTCCTTTGGACCCTCTAATGGCTCAATATCCTTCTCACATCGCAGTGACCACACACAACATTGACGGCGAGGCCACCCCAGTGCAGAGCAGAGCGGGACAATCCCCTCCCTTGACCTGACAAAGGCAGGAAGGGAACTCTCCCAGGTTTCCTCTGCCAGGTGCTCCCCAGGTCCCACCTTGAAGGCGATGGTCTCGTAGGGCTCTGCTGCCATCAGCAGGTACTGCCAGCGCCGGTCCGGGGGCTCGATGCGCTGCTCGTAGGCCGACATGAAGCGGTGCCGGGGCATGATGCTCTCAGCTATCTCAGGGTAATCGATCTGGGGGGGCAGGGCAGCATTAACAACCCCCCCTCTGCTCCAAACACATTCCCCAGTGTGGAGCACATCCAGAGCAATCCCCAAGACAAAGGTAACGAACAGCGGAGGAAAGGGCTGAGAATCCCAGAACGGTTTGGGTTGGGAGGGAGCCTGAAGACTCCAAACTGAAACAGGTGAAATTTAGGAGAGAAACTGGGAAGGAATTGTTTCCTGTGAGGGTGGGGAGGGCATGGAATAATTTAGGAATTATTTATGTCCAGAGAAGCTGTGGCTGCTCCATCCCTGGAAGTGTCCAAGGGCAGGTTAGAGCCACCTGGTCTCATGGAAGGTGGCCCTGCCCATCTCAGGGAGTTGGAAATAGATAATTTTTAAGGTCCCTTCCAGCCCAAACTATCCTGTGTTTCTGGGACCATCTCAGTCCACCTCACACTACACATTCCTCTGCCACTACACAGCCTGACAGCTGAGCTCAGGGATTTGCTCAACACACTCAGCTGCAGAAACTAGGAAGACCAGGCCTCCTTATTATTATTATTAATTTCATGGGTCCTGCAAAGAACTGCTCATTTAGCAGCAGTTTTACCTGGAAAGCTCTGACAAGGAGAGTTTTAACCCTGCCCTTACCTGGAAGAGAAGGCTCTGCTGGCCTGTTTCTGGATCTCTCTGTTTGGTCACTGTAAAAAAAATAAGAAAGCTGAGAACAACCCCAGCAGGATGAGAGCAGCATTCATCTGCCCTGGGAAACACACAAAGTTTCCAACAATTGAATATTACAAGATTTTTCTTCTGTTTATTGAACAAACTGTCACATTATCTTTAACCAGAGCTACTTCTGTGAGGGTGGGGAGACCCTGGCCCAGGGGCCAGAGCAGCTGTGGCTGCCCCTGGATCCCTGGAAGTGTCCAAGGCCAGGTTGGACGGGGCTTGCAGCACCCTGGGACAGTGGAAGGGGTCCCTGGGAGTGGCAGGGGTGGGACTGGATGGGCTTTAATGTCCCTCCCAACCCCAACCATTCTGGGATTGTGTCACTGCCATGGGCAGGTTTGGGACCCTCACCCCAAGAAGGACCCTGAGGGGCTGGAGTGTGTGCAGAGACAGGAACAGAGCTGGGAAGGGGCTGGAGCCTCAGGAGCAGCTGAGGGAGCTGGAAAGGGGCTCAGCCTGGAGAAAAGGAGGCTCAGGGGGGACCTGGTGGCTCTGCACAACTCCCTGGCAGGAGGGGACAGCCGGGGGGGTCGGGCTCTGCTCCCAGGGAACAGGGACAGGAGGAGAGGGAACGGCCTCAGGCTGGGCCAGATTTAGGTTGGATATTGGGAAAATTCCTTCCCTGAAAGGTTTGTGAAGCATTGGAAGGGGCTGTCCAGGAATCACCATCCCTGGAAGTGTTAGAACACCTGGGGATGTGGCACCTGGGGACATGGTTTAGTTGTGGCCTTGGCAGTGCTAAGTTTACTGCTGGACTTGATAATCTTAAAGGTATTTTCCAACCTAAATTATTCCATGATTCTCCTCTGCTGCAGTTCAGCTGCTGTGGGGCAAAGCACTGGTGAGATTAAAAAGCCAAATTTTGTGCTGAAGGCCAAAATGACGGGATTTCAGAAAAAAAAAAGAAAAAAAACATTGAGTGAGTGATTTACAGCATTAATGAAAGGTGCTGCAGCAAAAGAGAAGGAGAGATGAAATGCCATCATCTCCCTGGCAGCCTGAGACACATCCATCTATTATTAAAGTGGTTCTCCCCTGCCTGTCAGCAATAAAGAGATGTTCCACGAGCAATTTAAACAATAGAGGACTCCAGGAGAGAGCCCATATCTTATTCATGGGCAGAGCTGCTAGAAAGACTAATGAATAATTCACATCCCAGCCAGGCACTGCAGGCACTGCCCACCACCCAGCAGGGACCCCCCCAAAACCCCGGACCCACCTTTGTAGCCTGGGCGCCCAATTTTCACAAATTTCTTCACTTCCACTTTGACCTTCTCTGGGGCAGGCTGGGCAGGGGCTTCCTTGGCTTCCTTGGCAGCTCGTCGGGCCCTGGGGATTCATTCCAGAATTTAGGGCTTACCTGCCCTTGTTTCTAGAGGATACCCAGGAGCAGTCTGGGTCCCTCAGCACAGCATTTCACAGGAATCATGCCAGGAAATCCTATTTCCCTTCCCCAGCTGTATCCATCCTCCCTCTAGCTAAAGGCTGTCACTCAATCATCTGATCCACCCTCAGGATGACCTTGAGGTCAGGCTTCAGAGGCAGATTTGAAAAGACTTTAATTCTTGAAATCAAAATGAAAAAAAACCCCCAAAAAACATATATATATATATAAAGCCAAACCCACAGATAAACCAAAGGAAACTGGATTCCTTGAAATAAAACTTACAAACTTCTCCAAACCTGCCTTGACAAATCCAGATCACAGAATCTTGGAATTCCCTGAGTTGGAAGGATCCACAGGGATCATCAAATCCAACTCCTGGCCCTGCACACACACCCCAACAATTCCACCCTGAGGGCATTGGCCAAACACTCCTGGAGCTCTGGCAAGCAAAGGTCCTTCTAACCAGACTCAGAGAATTTGCTTTTAAAACTCTTTCTGCCTCTTCCTCCAGAAATTTCACAACTGGGTTTGAACTTTAGCTTAAAATGGAGATTTTCAGCACTATTTTTCAAGCAGATTCAGGCTGTGCCTCCTGGCTGCATGAGGAACCACAGTAAAAGAACAATCAAGCAGAGTGCAATGGAGTTAAAAGACTATGGATACCCAACATCATAATGCTAAAGTGCTTCAGTAATGAAGAAGAAAGTTACAGTAGAGGGTGACTTACAAATTGGTCTGATGCTTCTTCCCCTGGGTATGTGCTAAGTAACTCCCCTGAAATAAAAACCAAGGTAGAAGTTAGATGAAGCCATGACTGAAACATCCTGTCAGAGGGAGATTGTATCACACCCTGCCAAGGGTGTTTTAATCCTCAGCACAGAAGAATCTCAGTCCAAAAGTGCAGATTGCTCTCAGCTGCTGAGCTGTTGCACACTGCCAGGTTTAACCACCCCTCATGCCTCAGCAGTCACTGCCCAGGTGCTGAAGCTACTGTTACTCCCCAACTGCTGCTGCTGGGATCAGGACAGGCAGGTGTTCCCCTCACCTCATTGTTGTGGAGCGTCAGGCAAAGCTTGCACTCGTAGGAGCCCAGATGATTTTTCATAAAATAGGGGTCCTGGGAAAAGAAAGATTGACAAGTTACGAGCAAAATCCATTAGCAAAGCAAGAGAATAACCAAAATTCTGCACAGTTCTGCACTGGAGGAAGTGGTTCTTCCCCCCGAGGGTGCTAGGCACTGCCCAGGCTCCCCAGGGCATGGTGCCAGCCCCAAGGCTGCCAGAGCTGCAGGAGCGTTTGGCCAACGCTCTCAGGGATGCTCAGGGTGGGATTGTTGGGGTGTGTGTGCAGGGCCAGGGGCTGGACTGATCATCCCTGAGGGTCCCTTCCAGCTCAGGATATCCTAGGATCCTGTAGCTGAGTTCAGATTTTAAATTAATAGCACAAGAAAGCTTTAGGAGGAGGAAACAGAGAGAACCAACAGCATCTGCATGCACTGGTGTCAGAACTCCAGACTGCAGAAGGAAACACCACAACCCAAACCAGCCCTGAGGAGACTGGAAACAGGTGCATACACAAGAGCTGGCACCTCCCTGTCACTGTGCTGCAATTATTCCTTATTTAACCTCCACATGCCCAGAAACAGAAGTATTTAAAGCAAATCCACACCGTAGCCTGGAGATGAGAAGGCTCTGGGGTGACCATGGGGCCTAAAGGGGCTCCAAAAGAGCTGCAGGGGGACTTTGGAAAAGGGCCTGGGGAGACAGGAAAAGGAGGAATGGCTTCAAATAGACCAAGAGTAGATTTAGATGGGATATTGGGAGGAAATTCTTGGCTGTGAGGGTGGGGAGACCCTGGAATGGACTTCCCAGAGCAGCTGTGGCTGCCCCTGGATCCCTGGAAGTGTCCAAGGCCAGGCTGCACAGGACTTGGCATGACCTGTGATAGCAGCAGGTGTCCCTGGATGAGCTTTAATATTCCTTTCAACCCAAACCATTGTGGGATCCCACGAACGTGACTCTGCCCTGTGTCCCCGGGCTGTGGGAGGGCCCGTGCCTGTCCCCACCTTGTTGATGTCGATGGTCTCCAGGGCCAGCTGCCGCAGCCGCTCCCGCCGGTCCCGGTTGCTCTCGGAGGCCGAGGCCACGCCCCCGCTGCCCGTTTTCCCCCCAGGGCGGTGCTGGAAATCCATGGTGGGGCCTTCTGGGCTTCAGCTGCTCCTGGACACAGTCTGGGAAAAGGAGGGAAAGGAGCGTGAGTGATACCTGAACCAGAGGACTGTTCAGCACCGTTAGGGAGGATGGGGATGACACCCCAGGCATGCCCTAGGCACAGGCCAGGGGATGCAATCCCACATGGAGCACATCTGGTACCCCCAACTCAGGAAACCGCAGTAAAAGGATCCAGAAAATTCCCCCGGAGCCCTTCCCATCTCCTGAGCCACTCCCAAGCCCGGCTGGGCCCCAGCAGAGGCTCCCCAAGACCCCCAACAGGAGCTTTCCCCCCTCAGCTGAGACACCAACAGCCGCAGGAGCTCCCCCCTCTCCGCCACCCAGGTCTGCTGCTCCCTCACCACCCCAACACCCCCCAAAGCCCCAGGGCCACCCCCTGCCAGCCCCTACACTGTGGGAGGGTCAGAGCCCCCCAAGTTCCCCAACAAGGTCAGGGGCTCTGAGCAGTGTCCCCAAGCCCCAGGTGAGGTCCTCGAGTCCCCCCTGCCCTCGGCAAGGTCAGAGCCCCCCCTAGACCTCCCCACACAGAGCCCAAACACTGGAAAGACCTTTGAGGAACCAAATCTTTCCTCACAGAGCGCCCAGTTCTCCCAGTGTCTCTCCCTCAGTCCCTCCCCAGCCACATCCCACAGTAACTCCAGACTTTATCCTCACTCAAGGCCCACTGACTCCTACTTGGGTGCTCCTCCCAATCCTCCCCATACTCCCAGTCCTTCCCTGGCCCCACCCCAGTTTCCCACTTGTGATTCTCCAGTTCCCCCAGCCTCACCACCCCAGGCTGCCCAGTTCTCCCGGTCCCTCCTCACTCAGTACTCCCAATCCTGTCCTGATCCTACCCCTGGTTTCCCAGCCTAGATTCCCCAGTATCCCCAGTTCTCCCAGTGCCTCTTCCCCAGTCCCTCTCCTCTAACTCCAGTGCTGAATCTCCTGTTGAGGCCCCCCAAATACCCCCAGTCCTCCCAGTTCTCCCCCCATTTTCCCTGTCCTGATTCTCCAGTACCCCCAGTCCTCCCACCCAGGTCACCCAGTCCCCCTCCAGCAGCTCCAGTCCTGATTCTGCAGTCAGGGGGCCCCAGGCACCCCCAGTCCTGCCCTCCCGATGCTCCCAGTACCCCCAGTCCTGCTCTGGTCCTGCCTCAGTTCCTCACTCGCGGTTCTCCAGGTCCCCCAGCCTCACCACCCCGGTTGTCCTAGCCCCTTCTTTTCCAACAACCTCGGTTTTCCAGCCCAGGTTCTCCAGTACCCCCAGTCCTCCCACCCAGGGAACCCAGTTCCCCCAGTGCCTCTCCGCCAGTACTTTTCCAGTAACTCCGTCCCAGTTCTGCCCCGCTGATCCTCCCAGTAGCCTCAACCCTACCCTGGTCTACCCCCAGCTTCCCACTCGTGGTTCTCCAGTTCCCCCAGACCCACCACCCAGGTCGTCCAGTTCTCCCAGTCCCTCCTCACCCGGCTGTCCCAGTTTCCGGCTCTCCCAGTCCTGCCCTGTTCCCCCCTCTCCCCTCAGGGCCCCCCTGCCCCCGGTCCGTACCTGCGCGCGGCCCCTGTCCTGCCCCGGCGCATGCGCGCTCCCGCCGCCCCTGGAGCGCTTCCGGGGCCGCGCTGGCGCTTCCGGCGGCGCGGGCGGGGCCGTGGGGCGGGGCGCGCCCGCCATGCGCTACAACGAGCGGGAGCTGCTGTCCCTGGCCCGCCAGCCCGCCGAGAAAGCGGCCGAGATCCGCATGAGCGTCCCCAAGAAGGGCAGCGGTGAGGGGGAGGCCGCGGAGGGGCGGGAGCGGCCGGGCCTGAGTGGAGAATCAGGGCTGGGGTTATTGGGGCAGGAGCAGGGCAGGACTGGGAGGATCGGGGGGGCGGGACCGGGGGTACCTGAGGGGCCCCGAGTGGGGAATCAGGGCTGGGGGTACTGGAGCAATCCGGGCTGGGAAAGTGGGAGTAGTGGGCGAGGAGGGACTGGGAGAACTGGGGTGGTGGGACTGAGGATACTGGAGAATCACGAGTGAGAAACTGGGGTAGGACCAAGTCAGGACGGGGCGAACTGGGAGTATTGGGGCAGGCAGGTGGAGGGGGACAAGGCTGGAGGGCGGTGTGGGGGGGCAGGTGAAGGTGGGTCAGGACCGGGGGTACCTGGGGGGCCCCAACTGCAGAGTCAGGGCTGGGGATACTGGGGAGGGGCTGGGTGCCCTGGTTGGTGGGACTGGGGGAACTGGAGAGCCACAAGTGGGAAACTGGGAGCAGGACCAGGGAAGGACTGGGGGTACTTGAGGGGCGCCGACTGCAGAATCAGAACTGGAGTTACTGGGGGACAAGGCTGGAGAGGCACTGGGGGAGCTGGATGGGAGGATTGAGGGTACTGGGGAAGTCAGGCTGGGAAACCAGGGCAGGACTGGGAGCGCTGGGAGGCAGGACTGGGGACAGGCAGACTGGGAGGGCTGCTGTGTGGGAATGGGGAGCACAAGTGATGGNCCCCAGTTCCTCACTCGCGGTTCTCCAGGTCCCCGAGCCCCACCGCGCCGGGTGTCCTAGCCCCTCCTTGTCCAACAACCTCGGTTTTCCAGCCCAGGTTCTCCAGTACCCCCAGTCCTCCCACCCAGGGAACCCAGTTCCCCCAGTGCCTCTCCGCCAGTACTTTTCCAGTAACTCCGTCCCAGTTCTGCCCCGCTGATCCTCCCAGTAGCCTCAACCCTACCCTGGTCTACCCCCAGCTTCCCACTCGTGGTTCTCCAGTTCCCCCAGACCCACCACCCAGGTCGTCCAGTTCTCCCAGTCCCTCCTCACCCGGCTGTCCCAGTTTCCGGCTCTCCCAGTCCTGCCCTGTTCCCCCCTCTCCCCTCAGGGCCCCCCTGCCCCCGGTCCGTACCTGCGCGCGGCCCCTGTCCTGCCCCGGCGCATGCGCGCTCCCGCCGCCCCTGGAGCGCTTCCGGGGCCGCGCTGGCGCTTCCGGCGGCGCGGGCGGGGCCGTGGGGCGGGGCGCGCCCGCCATGCGCTACAACGAGCGGGAGCTGCTGTCCCTGGCCCGCCAGCCCGCCGAGAAAGCGGCCGAGATCCGCATGAGCGTCCCCAAGAAGGGCAGCGGTGAGGGGGAGGCCGCGGAGGGGCGGGAGCGGCCGGGCCTGAGTGGAGAATCAGGGCTGGGGTTATTGGGGCAGGAGCAGGGCAGGACTGGGAGGATCGGGGGGGCGGGACCGGGGGTACCTGAGGGGCCCCGAGTGGGGAATCAGGGCTGGGGGTACTGGAGCAATCCGGGCTGGGAAAGTGGGAGTAGTGGGCGAGGAGGGACTGGGAGAACTGGGGTGGTGGGACTGAGGATACTGGAGAATCACGAGTGAGAAACTGGGGTAGGACCAAGTCAGGACGGGGCGAACTGGGAGTATTGGGGCAGGCAGGTGGAGGGGGACAAGGCTGGAGGGCGGTGTGGGGGGGCAGGTGAAGGTGGGTCAGGACCGGGGGTACCTGGGGGGCCCCAACTGCAGAGTCAGGGCTGGGGATACTGGGGAGGGGCTGGGTGCCCTGGTTGGTGGGACTGGGGGAACTGGAGAGCCACAAGTGGGAAACTGGGAGCAGGACCAGGGAAGGACTGGGGGTACTTGAGGGGCGCCGACTGCAGAATCAGAACTGGAGTTACTGGGGGACAAGGCTGGAGAGGCACTGGGGGAGCTGGATGGGAGGATTGAGGGTACTGGGGAAGTCAGGCTGGGAAACCAGGGCAGGACTGGGAGCGCTGGGAGGCAGGACTGGGGACAGGCAGACTGGGAGGGCTGCTGTGTGGGAATGGGGAGCACAAGTGATGGGATCCAGTCTGGGCATGGGGGGAGGTTCTGGGGCTGGGCTGGGGCCAGGGAGAGCCAGGGAGATCCCCAGTTTCTAAGGGACCTTGGAAGAAGCTCTTCTCTGAAATCTCCCAGCAAAATCCCTTCCAAACCAGCACTTGAGTGTTGCACTGACTCCCTTGTCCTCAGCCTTTCCTCCTCTGAGGACCTGGTGGATTTTGTCCCTTGGAGGTGACACCTGTGCTGACAGCTCCAGGCAGGGCTCCTGGGATCTGGAGCTTTTCCTGGAGTGCCTGAGGCCCTGCTGGTGCTGCTGTTGTGAGCTCTGACTGCCCGGGAGCTGCTGGAGAAGCTGCTCAGGGGCCTTGTCACCCTGAGGCCACTCAGACACTTTGTCACGCCGAGGCAGCTGTTTGGGAGCAGCCTCGGGGTGGGTGCCCGGGGTGCTTTGGTGGGGTCAGTGCCGTGCTGGGCCCTGGCAGGGCTGGCAGGGGTTTTCCCCTGCTCCCCGTGCTGCTGCCTCAGCCCTGCCCTGCTCCCTCCTGTCCCTGCAGTGCTGAAGAAGCGCCTGGTGAAGCTCGTGGTGAACTTTCTCTTCTACTTCCGCACTGATGAGGCCGAGGTAGGACTTGGGCCTCGTGGGTGGGGTTTGTTCCCCTCCTCCTTTCTTCTTTTTCTGTGTGTGGATTGTGTGGGCTGGGAGAATGGTGCAGAGAAAGAGCTGGAACAGTGTCCAGCTTTCCTCTTCTGTCAGCTCAGCTGGGCTCCAGGAGAGCTGGAGAGGGCCTGGGGACTGGGGACAGGGGGATGGAGGGACAGGACATGGGGAATGGCTTCCCCCTGCCAGAGGGCAGGGCTGGATGGGATCTTGGGACGGAATTGTTCCCTGGGAGGGTGGGGAGGCCCTGGCACAGGGTGCCCAGAGCAGCGGTGGCTGCCCCTGGATCCCTGGCACTGTCCAAGGCCAGGCTGGACAGGGCTTGGAGCACTCTGAGATAATGGGAGGTGTCCCTGCCCATGGCAGGGGGTGGCACTGGATGGGCTTTGAGGTTTCTTCCAACCCAGAGAGTTCTATGAAATATAAGAAAAATCAGGTTTTCGATCCCTTCCTTGCTGCCTGATTTGCTTCTGGCTCGTTGTGTCACTTGGACAAGGATTTTCTGTGGTTGCTCTTGTTTGTGCCAGTGTCACCCTCTGTCCCCACCCTCTGTCCCTGAGTAGTACCAGGTGTTTTTTTGTTCATCCTGAGCTGCTCCAGCTCCCCTCACACTGTTTAACCTCTTGCAAGGCTCCAGGACAGCTCATACACAGCTCAGTGTTGGTTATTCTGGGTGTCACAGTAAATGTTTCATCTTTGATTTAAAAAGCAAAAGTTCTTCTCTGCTATCACAGAGTGGTAAAGGCCAGGCTGAAGCTGAGCCAGTATAGGTGATTAACACCTAATTAACAAATGCAAAGTGCCACAGGTGAGACTGGCATGAAAAGGTTGATTAAAGGAACACAAAATATGGTGCAATCAGACTGAATTATTTAAAAGCAGCACCAGCTTGTGAAACTTGCTTAAAAGGCTCCAGGGAAGCACTGTGGGTTCAGGCCTCGTGGTGTTGGGGGCACCATGGGTTAAACCCTCTCTCCATGTGTTTTCCAGCCCATTGGAGCTCTGCTGCTGGAGCACTGCAAGATCACCAAAGAGGAGGAGAACGTCTTCTCCATCAGTGAGTGCTGCCTGTGCACCCCTTTGCCTTCCCCTCAGGGCACGTGGGAAAGGAAATGTTTGACTGCACAGTTCCTGCTTTTCCCTGTTTCTCTGGGACAGTGGGGTCAGCTCAGCCCTTCTCCTGTCCCTCAGTGGGGTCAGGCTCTGCTCCCAGGGAGCAGGGGACAGGGCAAGAGGAAATGACCTCAAGTTGTGCCCAGGACAGGTTTAGGTTGGATACTGGGGAAAATTGACTCACCAAAAAGGTTTGGAAGTACTGGCACAGGCTGCCCAGGGCAGTGGTGGAGTCACCAGCCATGGAAACGTTAAGAAAATGTGTGGGTGTGGCACTCGGGGACAGGGGTGAGTGGGGAACGTGGTGGTGCTGGGCTGATGGTTGGCCCTGATGATCTTAAAGGTCTTTTCCAACCTTAACAATTCCTCAGCCTTTCCCCTGCTCAGCTGGCAGCTGCTCCTCGCTGTGCCTGTGGCCCATCCCGAGGAGATCTCGGGGATATTCCGTGGCACAGCCTGGGGGATCTGCACAGCAGCACGTGCAGGGCAGCACTAACAGCAGCCAGACTCCACTGCGTGCCTGTGGAATCCCTGGCAGGGGGGGCTTGGTTATTGACAGATCTGCTCTGTGCTGCTGCATTTCATCAAAAAAAAACCCTGCAGAGGCTCAGATAAAGCTGCTCCAGCCCCGTCCTCCCCTGTTTGTCCTTGTGGCGGCTCCAGCTGGGCTGGCTCCCCTGGGAGCCGCCTTTCATCCCGCAGCTCTCCCCTGTGCCAGAGGTATGTGGCCACAATAACAGGATGTTTCTCCAAGGCCATCCCTGTATCTTTTGGCCTGGCTGTCAGGCACAGCTGTGGCTCTGCTCTGTGCTTCCAAAGGACCCTCAAACAGCCTGAACACACTGAGCCCGGAGCACCACGTGCTGGATTTTGGGGCTTTAGGGATCTTGGGAGCTCTAGTGGAGGGGGATCCCTGAGCAGGGTTAAACCCAGCAGTACCTGGTGTTGGGATATGTCCCCAGCACGTTCTGAGGTGCTGGTGCAGCCTGACCCAGGTGTTTGGCAGCAGCAGCCCTGAGGGTCTGCTCAGCAGAGCTCTGGGGGCAGGAACTGGTGACATGTCCTGGCTCTGTCCTGGTCAGGAGCTGGGGTGACACCAGGACCTGCTCTCCGTGGTAGGAGTACCATGTGAGTACCACGTTGCCAAAAGCCTCCTGCCAAGGCAGCTCAGGGCCTTCTCCCAGTGCAGCTGAACTCCTCAGCTGGCTGCTCCCTGCAGGCATCCCAGTTCTTCTCTCAGGGCTGGTTCCCACTTGGATTTAAATCCCTGGTGTCTTTGCAAGGGGCCTCAGGGAGTCAGGCCTGGATGTGGCCGTGCTGGTCCAGTTCAGCTCACCCTCAGTTTGGGAAGCTGCTCTTCCCGAGGTCTTTGGCTGCTGTAAGCTGGGAAATGCTGTGGGCAGCTGCCCCAGCACCCAGGGAATGGGAGAGGGGCTGGAGGATGGGGTTGCAGACTGGTTCCCAGCTCATCTTAGTTAACAGAGCTGCTAATTGTAGCCTGGCAGAGTCTGGGGAGGGAGGCAGGGGAGCACCAGCAGCTCTGCCAAGACCTGCCTGGAGCCTTTTCCTTGTCTCTGGCAGGTTTCATCGAGGAGCCAGAGAGGAAATACTGCTTTGAGTGTGCCACGGAGGAGCAGTGCCAGGAGTGGGTTGAGGCACTCAAGAGAGCCAGGTGGGCTGAGCGGCAGTGCTGGGGGCTCTAGGCTGTGTTCTGGGACCAGCAACTGAGAGGGCAGTGCTTGTCTCCTCCCAGACAAGCTTCCCTCCAGCTCTAAATAGCATCTGAGACTTCCCCACATCCTTCCCTGCTCAGCCCTCCCGTGCTCTGTTCCTGTCTTGCAGCTACGAGTTCCTGAGGAGGAGCCTGATCTTCTACCGGAACGAGATCCAGAAGATGACGGGGAAGGTGAGGGAGTCCCTGCAGGGCACTCCTCAGGTGGTGGCTGATGGCTTTGGGTCAGCCCCTGCTGCCAGTCCTGCCCAGGCTGTGTGTGGGAAGGAGATCTCAGATCCCATTGGGAGCCATGACCTGAGCACCTTCCCTGGTGCTCACTCCCACCCTGGTGCACACGTTCCAGTGCTGGAGTGGCCCCAGGTTTGGAGCTGGACAGTTCCAGAGCTGGCCTGGCCTGCCAGGGGCTCTCTGGAACAGTTCACACCAGCCCTGGGCAGATCCATGGGTGGAGGTGCTGCTCACCCCCTGCCAGGTGCTGGGAGCATCCCTGCTCCAGGGAGGGAGGTGCTGTGGCTGCCCTGGACCTCGGGTCCCTGCTGTGTCCTGTGTGTCCCAGGGGCTGCTGGGCTTTGTCTGCATCTCACTGGTGCCTCCCTGTGCTCCTGCAGGACCCCCTGGAGCAGTATGGCATCTCTGAGGAAGCTCGTTTCCAGCTGGGAGCACACAGGCAGTAACGCCCTCACCTGGCTGGAACTGGCTCCTGCCCCCTGGGAAGGACAGCAGCTCCCCACAGTGACCACGTGACTTTTTTATTTATTACCCAAATCATTTTGTATTTTTTTTTACGGGAATTCGTTGCACATTCCCAGTTCCCCAGCTGGGGAGGCTGAGCTGCTCCGTGGATGCTGCAGTGGGAGCAGAGCCCTCCAGCTCTGGGGTGAGCAGAGGCAGGGACAGACAGAGCTCCCAGCACCTGCTTTCCTCCAGGATGTGCTGGGGCCACCTGAGCCAGCTCCAGCCCTTCTCCTGCTCGTTCCTGTCCTGAGGGCCTGCTGGGCTTTCCTGGCTCAGGATCCTGCTGCAGTCTGTCCCTGTCCTGAGGGGCTGCTGGCCTTCCCTGGCTCAGGATCCTGCTGCAGTCTGTCCCTGTCCCCAGGGCCTGCTGGCCTTCCCTGGCTCAGGATCCTGCTGCAGGCTCCCAGGAGCCATGGGGCTCATCCCTGGCTCTAAGAGGATGTTGTAACTGATGCATTTCTGGGCTCCAGGGTTAACCCCCTCCTGCCCCTCCAGGGAGGAGTGGGAATTCCTCCAGCTCAGCAACAGCTCCAGCTGCTGGAGAGGGGCATCTGCTCCCCTGTGCCAAGGCAGCAGCCCTGTGCAGCCACGGCCTTTTGGGGTCTTCTTTTCCCTCCCCTGGGCAGGTGCTGTAATGCCTGGGGGCTGGATAAGCCCATCCAAAAGAACAAAGCTGCAGAACACGAGGGAACAAAGACAGGGAGAGATCCCTGTGTGATCCTGCCTGTGTGTAGAGCTCTGCAGTGATCCAGCTTCCCAGGGAGGAGAGGCAGATGGAGAAGCTGGCAGAGGCAGGAGCTGCTCCCTTTGGCTGGAGGATGGAGCTGCAGGAAGTGCACCAGCTCAGCCAGGCATTAACCCTTCATTCCCTGAGCCTCTACTGCAGCTTTTCTCCCTTCTGTGTGTCCCCTTTGTCCAAAGGGACAGGCCAGAAAACTGTGCCAAGGTCACAGTGAGCTGCCAGGGAACCAGGGCTGCCTGTGCTGGAGCTCCTGCAGGGAGGAGATAAGGATTAGGAACAACATCCCCATAGGATCAGCCCTGGCTCGGCTGCACCAGGGAAAACTGCCCAGAAATGAGGGCTAGAGGACACTCCCCACACCCAGGGCTGCAGCAGACCCAGATCCTTGGCTGCCAGAGCAGCTTCCCTGGAACCAGTCTAGGAGAGCCCTCTGGGAAGGTCCCAGGTGTCACTGTCAGAGGGGGCAGGGGCAGGGTGGGGGCTTGGCCTGGGCTTTGGGAGCTGCAGCCCTGGGTGTTGTTCCCCTCCAGCTGCCCAGCCCGGGGAGGGGGTAGAGCAGCCTCTGAGCTGAGATTGAAGGGAATTTTGGGGTCTTTTTCACCTTGGCTGGGAATAATGCCCAAACCAGAGCCTACACTGCAGCCTTTGGTATCTGGTGTTCCCTCTTTACCTCATGCAGCTGAGTACCAGGAGTGACATCTGTCACTGATGCTTTAATCTCAAAGCTGAGGTTTTCCCCTTTTCCCTCCCCAGACACTCCTTTTCCCTTGAATCATTCCAGGTGCTTGCTCCAGAAGTTAACAAAATCAGCCGAGGGCAGCAGGGAGGGAGCAGAATCCAGGGGGGGCTGCAGACAGATGGCAGCTCCAAGGGAAGCAGCAGCAAGGGATTAAAAGCAGGAACACACAGGAACTGTGCTTTAGGGAATTTAGTATCCTTGGATGACTCCAAAGTGCATTTTAATCCTGCCCAGCCTGCATTTTTACAAAGCAGGGCTGGGTTCTCAGCTGGGCCTGCCACCACTGTAGCAAATGTGTCACCTGTGCCTTGCTGGACTCGGTGGCCTCCTCACTGGACACCTTTCCCCAGGTGGAGCTGCCACCCTCCAGTGTCACTGTGCAGGAAATGGGTGTTCCAGGGAACAGTTGGGTGAGCAAGAGCAAAGCCCAGCACTGATGTAAGTGTTCATCACCAATGACATTTCTTAAGTGAATGTACAACAAAAGCTGTGAAGAGTTGCCAGGGCCAGGCCAGGCCCAGGGACTCAGATCCATTGGAGGGCAGGGCTGGGACACGGGGTGGGATTTAGGGAGGGAGGGTGGTACTCTGCAGAGACTTTGAAATCTGCATCAGCTGCTGGTGATTTACAGACAGTTGCTCATTTTTCACACTCTGATGACTTTGCTTGTTGTGTTTCGGCTAGAGCTGGGTCCAGGCTCCCTGAGGGCCAGCTGAAGCCATTTCTCTCTTGTACAGTGAACATTCCCAATAAATCCTGTTTTAATCTTTGTGGTGGTCAGAACTGTTGTACAACAGCAAAACCTCCCTGGGAGGGGTGGCTGGAGCCTGCCCAGGGGCCTGCCCAGGGACACTAGGTGTGGCTCCTGCTCAGGAGCCAGCTGGGGGTGGCTCCACGAGGGGCTTTGGAGAAGCTTTTTTGGAAGGAACCTTTAAAGGTCATCTCATCCAAATAGTTTTGGTCCTGGAGCCAGGGCAGTGGCAGGTGACAAACCTGTGTAGGAAGAGGAGCTGGGTCAGGCTGTGTCTGGCCCAGCAGAGCCAGGGGCTGGGGGTGAAGCTGGGGCTGTGTCTCATTTTAAATGCCACCAGGAATTAGCTCAGGAGGTGTTTGTGGCCTCCAGCTCCGAGGTTCAGACACAGCCCTGGCTGCCTGTGGGTTTGGTGACACTGCTGGCTGAAAGGGAACAAAGCTTGGATGGGTTGGGAATCATGGAAGCATTTGGGTTGGAAAAGACCTCTGAAAAACTGAGTCCAACCATGACCCATGGCCACCACTGACCCATGTCCCCAAGTGCCACATCCACACTTTGTTCCAACGCTGCCGGGGCTGGTGACTCCACCACTGCCCTGGACAGCCCCTTCCAGTGCTTCACAAACCTTTCAGGGAAGGAATTTTCCCAATATCCAACCTAAATCTGGTCCAGCCTGAGGCCGTTCCCTCTCCTCCTGTCCCTGTTCCCTGGGAGCAGAGCCCGACCTCCCCCCTGGCTGTCCCCTCCTGTCAGGGAGTTGTGCAGAGCCACCAGGTCCCCCCTGAGCCTCCTTTTCTCCAGGCTGAGCCCCTTTCCAGCTCCCTCAGCTGCTCCTGGGGCTCCTGCCCCTTCCCAGCTCTGTTCCTGTCTCTGCACACACTCCAGCCCCTCAGGGTCCCTTGATGGGCCCAGAGCTGTCCCCAGGCCCTGCTGTCCCTCCCCAGTGCCCAGCACAGGATCCCCCAAACCCTCAGAGCTGAGGGTGGCACCAGGCTCAGGAATCCCTGTCCCTCTGTGCCCCCATAAAATCCCCAAATCCCGTTTCCCTGCTGATTCCAGCCCGTCCTGCTGAGGCAGTGAAAGTCCACACGAGCTCGGTGTATTAAAATACAGACACTTTAATATAAAGACAAAACTTCAAAGCATCGTTTCAATTACAAATCAAGGGAGACACAAGAAATTAAGTGGAGGGAGGGGAGCAAAAACTAACTCTTACATTGTGGAGAATTAGAAAGGCCGGGTGGAAATATATATATTATACATACATATATACACACCAGAATTCACACTACTGCTGGGCAGGAATGAAAGGAATGACAGGACAACTCACCAGTATTTAAAAAAAAAAAAAAAAAAGGCAAAAAAAACCAAAACAAAACAAAACAAAAGAGATAAATTAGGGGAAGTTTGAATTTAAAATAATTCAGTTTCATAGGCTAAACTATATAAACTAATTCCTATTCACTAGGAAACATCCCATATCACTGTCTTAAGAAAATGGGTTTTTCTAAAAATCCATTGAAAAATGGATTTTTATTAGTAGTTAAAAGTTTACTAATCAATTCCTGAGCAACAGCAACCTCATCATCTACTGCTTTCCCCATCCAAGTCCCACTCAGCGAGGGCAGGCTCTCACTCCTAAAAAGTTTAAATAGAACAGAGACCTAAAAAGTTGGGCTTTAATTGGAAATGGATCACTTCAAAGATTAATAGGTTAAAAAAGCCAAGCAGGATGGATCAACCCATTCCACCTTTTTCTCAATAACTCCAGAGACAAAACCTTTTAAAAAATTATTTGACTGCACCAGAAAAGCAACCAGATGTACCTCAAGAAAACCAAAGGATCACAAACCTGAGAACTTCAGGGTTAGCATCGTCAAACTTTGAATTTTTGGATGGGATTTTGTTTTTACACCATAAAGAACTCAAGGAGCCTCTTCAGGAAGAAGGTCCCAAACAGCAAAAGTACTGGAGAATTATTTTCCAATTTTTTTGTCTCAGGTTTAAACCCTGAAGTTCCCAATAACAGCATCTTTCAATGCAATATTCAGTCTAAATAGATATTTATATATTTATAATGTATAAGGATAAATAAAATATGGCACAACAACTTTTTGAAACTGGAACTCCAGCTTTTAGTGAAAACCTGATCCGCAAATGGAGCGGAAAATGGAAATGGAGAAAAAAAAAAAAAGGGAAAAAACCCTTTAAAACCAGTAAGACTTCAAATATTCATACACTGACTGCACATCTGTGCTCCCAAAACTCCAGTTCCTGTGATTTTTCCTCAGTGCTGCAAAGATAGTTCACAAAAACACTGCAGTTTCTGCTCCCCAAAAGGCTTTGGGCTCCCAGCCCTGTCCAAGGCCCTCCCCTGCTCCCAGCCCTTCATCCTCTCTGTGCTTTGGGCTCAGGCAGAACAAGAAAAGCAGAATTTTCCACGACAGCCACCCCTGGGAGTTGGGATAACTCCAGGGTGGAGTTACCCAGGACAAAACCCAGGGAGAACCCTCAGCTTTCATCAGAAGCCCAATTCCAGCACTGAAAGCCAACGGGGCCCCGAGGATGTGACCAAGCAAAGCCACCTGGGCACCAGCAGCAGGAGAAGGCCCAGGGGACAGCTGCTCCAGGAGCTGCACCCCCGGCCCCGTGGGGACAGTGGGGACAGTGACCCCAGGCCGGGCTGTGCAGGCTCCCCAGGGTGCTCCAGACCTGCCTGAGGGGGGAAGGAGGGCCCAGGGAAGGCTGAGCAGGGAGGCAAATCACCATCAGCAGCCTGAGAACAGCTCCCAGCACTGGGAGTCTCCTCTGCCAGCAACCAGCAGGACCTGGAGTGGAACAGGGGAGCTGGAGCATCCCGAGGGCACTGACCCCACAGATCCCACAGGGCCCACAGATCCCTCAGACCCCAGAGACCCCACAGGTCCCCAGTGCCAAGGTGGGCCCTGAAGGGACTCAGAGGAGCTGGAAGCACTGGCTGTCCCCTCCCTGAGCCAGGGCTGTGTGTCCCCAGCAGCTCTGCACTGCTGGGACTGTCCCTGTCACCACTCCCTTGGCCTCTCCTGTGCCTGGATTCTCTTCCAAGTGGAAAAATAACGGGTGGGGGTAGCAGATGCTGCTTTCTGAACACACAATCCCAGCAAGAACCAAACCCCAGGCTGCCTGTCCGTGGCCACAAGGAAAGATCATCCCCTGGAAGGGGCAGCCCAGCAGAACAGGAAGGATCCAGGCTCTTCCAAGGGATGAGATGGAAGCAATGACCACGGGCAGTAAATTCACCGTGGTGGGGAGCACCTGAGCTGCCAACTGTTGTACCCCAGAGCCCTGGGGTGAAGGTGCAGGAGCAGCAGCTGAGGCAGGTGTGGCTCTCACCCACCTCCTCCCAGATGGGTCTGTACAGGGAATCAGAACAGTCTGAAAAGATTGGAAAGCACCTTCAAAGGTCATTTAGTCCAAGCCCAAAGAAGTGACCTGAGCACACATCTCAGGAGGAAACCTGTCCCCAGCAGGGTGAGGGCAGGGACACAGCCCCAAGCAGCCCTGGAGCAATGCTCCAGCTGGAGATGTTTCCAGTTGGGATGGAAGAGCTGATCAGGCTGGAAACCTCTCCACTTGCTCCAGTGACTTCCTCAAGGATTAAGTTTGACTGAAGAAAGAAGACAGTGACTCAGCGCCTGAACTGAGTGTGACCCAGAGCTGGGCGAATTTCACACTAAGGAGCGTCAAGTCCTGGGGATTTGCAATCTTTGGATTCAAAGAGAGATGAGTAAATCCATTCATGACCAAGTGATGTCACCTTCCTGCCTGCAGGACTTCAGGGACTGTCGGTGTGATCCCAGACTCAGACCCTCCAAGCTCAGCTTGATCCCACCAGCGAGTCCCGGCACAGGGGGAATCCCAGAGCCAAACCCCAGCCAAGAGCAGGGGCAGCACAAAGCCTGCACTGGAAGATGAAGTGCTATCCCCAACAGGAAGGAAGGAAAAGAGATGGAAGCACAGGAATTTCTGATCTGTCTGGTCGAGGAGACACAATCCCTGCTGATTAGAAGGAGCTCGAGATGATGCTTGGTCCCGGAATGCCAGGGGCAGCGAGGATGAGCTGCACTCCCTCCTGCTTCCCTAAAAAGCTGCTTCTCCTCCTCTCTCCCACTGCATCCACAACTGAACCGAGGTGAAGATGTTCCCTGGTTGTCCAGACTGACCCACACCTTCCTGCAGGAACAGCCTCGATGGTCCCAAGCCTAGAGGTGATGGAGGGACACCTCCACATCCCCCTTATCCCTCACACCAGCTCAGATTCAGCCTCGACATCCTCAGCAAAGTTTTCCCTCTCTCTCCCTCAGCAATCCAATGCTAGGTGTCCCCACACCCCTGGCTGATGGAAGGAGAATTGCTGCTGAATGACTCATCTGCAGCAAATCCCAAACTCAAGTCCTGTGCCTTTGGAACCCTCCCAGCACCGTGGGTCCCAGGGGACTGGGCCTGGCCAGCCAGAGGTGGCAAATCCCCAGAAAAGGAAGAGCCCACGCAAGTCTTGTTCCTCAAGGCTGACATTTAGCAGCAGGGACAGGTTTTCCTCAGCACAGCACTCAGGAAGTTCCATTTTTTTGGCAGCAGCCTTGCCCCAAGATGTGTTTTTGCTTCCTGGCGAGTCCTTTGCTGGCAGCAGGGCCGTGGAGGAGGGGGAATTGTGTGACAGCCCCAGGACGACTGGACCCAGCACCAGCAGGAGAAATTCTCTTTTTTGGAACTGTTTGGCTTTGATTTCTCCAGAGGATCTGCAATTATTGCAAACAGGTTTCAGCTTCTGGCTCAGTGTTCCAGCAGTGGGGTCACAGCTGTGGCCACATGGATCAGATCCCACCAGCTCCAAGGTCTGCCTTCAGCCAGGTGAAAATTCTTCCCAATGTGCAGAGCAGTAAGAGCCTGGCCAGGATGAGCCAGCCCCTTCCAGCCTCCAGGTCCCTTCCAACTCAGGATGTTCTGTGATTCCATGATTTTAAGCTGAGCTTGCTCCAGATTGTGGCAAAGCAATAAAAGGTCAGGGAGAGGGAAGACAAAATCAGGAATCTCTTGGCAAAAACATCTCCCAACTCAGCCAGTGCCGAGGCACCAGTCCCCAACTGCCCCCTTGGCTTCCCACCGCAGTGCTGAGCAGGCCCCCTCTGGAAGCACAATTTGGGAATCACCAGCAGGAGCAGTCACAGGGCCTGGGGTGGGGGGAAGACACCAGCAAGGCTGGAGCAGCTCCAGTTCCACCAGTGTGGAAGGGCAGGGTGGGAACTGCAGGCACTGGGATGGCAGCAGGCACTGGGATGGCAGCAGGCACTGGGGCACAGGCAGGGGAAGGCTAAAGCTCAGGCAGACTGGATCTCTTTGCAGGAATCCCAAAGATTCATCCCTGGGCCTGGTTCTCTTGGGCCTTCCTGGGTGACATCTGGTGAGTCACCCCCGGGTGGTGGCAGTGGCTCAGTCACAGTCAGTGCTGAGCTCCAGGGGTGGTGCTGCCCATGCCCAAGGCTGCTCCTGAGCCAGCCCTGCCTTGGACACTGGCTGGCCACCAAAGCAGTGACCAAAGGGGACACTGAGGGACAGACGGGCTTTGCTTTTCCACAACAGCCACCAAAGAGCAGGTGACAAACTCCTCACCCAAGGCCTTTGCTCCAAAGGGTCCTGGAAGCAGAGAATTGTTCAGGTTGGAAAAGATCTTTCAGATCATCAAGTCCAACTGTGAGGAGACTGCCCAGGCCACCCTGACCTCTCTGAGAGCTCAGCCTGGCTCCCCAGAACTCCTGAACTGCTGAATGCAGAGCACATCATCCCTCCAGCAGTCCTGGGACACACACAGGGTTCCATGGAATCTGTGGGTTGGCTCCTTCTCCAGCACAAATCCTGTGAGTGCCCTGGGCACCAACCAAACCAAGACAAGGGATGGCAGCTGAGCTTTCGTCCTGGATCTCCGTGGCTGGAGGTGAAGAGAGGCACAAGAGCTCCAAGGGGTGCCATATCCTGGTCCCCCTGCAGGAAAGGATCTGATAAAATCAGGGGGATGAAAAGCTTCTACTTGTATTTCCTCCTCTCTCTGTCTCACCAGAGATAGAAAAGATGGGGGAGAGGTAATTAGGAAATTAATTAAGGCTGCTGCCCCTCCAGCAATCACTCATTTACAGTCTCCAGAGGCCCCAGCACTCTGCTGTGTGCTGGGGAAGAAGCTGGAGCTGCCCAACTCCCAGCTGCAAAACATCTGGGTTACATTGTGCTCCTGGATTCCAGGACATACACTGTGCTTGGCTCCTACGAGAAGCTACTGGATGTTCCTCAGCTCTCACCCTCCAGCCTTTCCTGCCCTTTTCCAGGTTCTCCTGGTGCTGCCAGGCCCTCAGCAGGACACACCCTGCCCCACACACAAAGCAGAAAACATTGGAAAATGCCCCCCACTCCCAGGGCTTTCAGTCCCTGCCCAGTGGATCAGGAGGCAAAGCCAGGGCCCAGAGTCTGCACACAGAGGCTCCTGTGGAAGACACACTCAGGACTCAACAAAACAACAGCACTTGGCCCTAAATCTCTCCCAAGACTTCCCACGATGAGACACAGAGAGCTGAACCCTGCAGAGGGTGGGAGCTGCTGCAGCCCCTCACCCTCTCTCCAAACACTTCCAACCCTGCTGGATCCAGGCAGCAGGAGGGCACAGGAGGGCACAGGGACCTCACTGACTCCAAACCCAGAGGCAGGAGCTGAGCAGCTGTTTGTGACCCCGGGATGCTCCATGGAGCTCCTGCTGTGCCTGATTGCTGCAGTGAGAGACTCACTAGGGAGCACTAGAAGGGATTTAAAGACATAGTGTTGCCCCTCTGAGCACCAGGGCCAGCAGGGAGGTGTTTTCCACAGCCTGAATGTGATTTTTTTCCAGTCATTTTGCTGTTGCAATCCCCTTTCTACTGTAGTTTCCTTTATTGGTGCTTGGCCCGGCCTGAACTCAGACCTGCCTGATTTCTACTTAAATGGATCCTCCTTCTCCTCCTCACCTTGTGCACTTAAATAAATAAGGTTTTACAGGTTCACTGTGCATTGTACAACCTAAAAATAAAGGAAATAAAGCATAGGAAACTTAGAAGTTTTCATCACAGCTCTATGAAATCGGCCCTTCCTGCACACACGACACCAAGTCACGACACAAGTCCCTGCCCCAGGGGGGCAGTGGCAGCACAGGCAGCCAGGTCAGGGTGTTTTTGTGAACTACCATTCAAGAACCTACTCAAAAGCAAAGGAACACAAAAGCAAAATGCACCTTGTCAATTCATGTACACGGCCAAGCCGGGTCGGAGTCAAGTATCAAAACCCTACCAACAAAACACTTCGTGCTTGAAACGAAAAAACAACGAGCTGAGCAAACTCTGCAGCCTGCAGCAGGACAGAAGCACAATGTTCAGTCTTCTCAAGGCTGGGGAAAGGGCTGCACCAGCACCAGGGAGCACACACTATGTCCACACACCAAGGCCAGCCCCAAGAAGCGAGTTACCAGACCAGCTACCAAAATTCACAGTGACCCGAGTGCCACCAGCAACTGCCAATGGCCCAGGGAAGTAGTTTGGATGGGGCAGGACTTGGATTTCTCCTGTTTCAACTGTGCCTGCGTGGGCTGTGCCTGCCCAGACTGCTCCAGAGGGGAGCACAGAGCCCTCGTTAGTCACAAACTCAATTAAAACCCACCCAGTTAAAAAGCGCCTGGCTCAGTCCGAACCAAACCCCCAGGGAGGGGAATTCTTTCCTCTGTCAGCCCCGGCTGCCAAGCAAGAGGATTTGGGGATATGAACAGAGTCAGGGAAATAAATAATCTGCAGACCTTTAAGTGGGTTTGGCATTGGTCAACCCTCCAAAATCAGCACCAAGGATTCAAACCAGAGGCACAGTTCTGACGGACAAAATAGCACCGAGGAGGCTCTTTGACATCTCTGCTGATGTGCCAGTCCTTTAGTATTCAGAGAATTTAATAATAATAACTTGTATTTCTGAGTCTAGGTGGAATAAAATAAGTCAAAATTGTTCTCACTTTAAAAAAAAGATAAATACTTTATCTAAACTATCAACAATACAAACTGGAGCTTTAAGCATTTCTTTTGCCTTTTTTTTTTCCTTTTTTCTTTTTTTTTTTTTCTTTTTAACTCAGATTCACAGTAAATGTTTGCTCTGTTGTTTAGGTCTTTTTTATGGTTTTTATTTTGTCCAGTAGTAAGAGAGTAGAAACCCCTGCACAGGCCAGGTGAGCACCTTTCAGTGGAAGCCGAGTGAAGTTGGTCCACGTTGTCCTTGCATAGGTCACATTGGGTTGAGGTAGAAATCCTAGTTACCTGCACAACAGGAGGAGAGGAAGAGACTCATCTAAATAAAAGGCAAAAATCTGCTGTGTTGTTAGATGTGTCAATCATTCCTACATTGCTCCAAGACCTCCTCAGCCTCCTCAGATGAAGCAAATTTGGCCCAATCCCAATCAGAGGGAACGATGGATGCTCCAAGGGACACGTGGCCCCTCCAAAGGCTGCAGCTTTTCAAGCTGGGACTGTGTTGAACTCTCTCCTATGGGATTGATGTCACGTGAGGGGAAAAGAGTAAAAAAAGGTATTTCCCCACTCAGTACTTCACCTTTTTATAATACAAGTTAATCTACTTTGAGTTTTGTTATTATTCTGGGGGAGGGACATCATGAATCATGGAATGGTTTGGGTTGGAAGGGACCTCAAAGCCCATCCAGTGCCATGCCTGCCATGGCAGGGACACCTTCCACTGTCCCAGGCTGCTCCAAGCCCTGTCCAGCCTGGCCTTGGACACTTCCAGGGATCCAGGGGCAGCCACAGCTGCTCTGGGAAATCCATTCCAGGGTCTCCCCACCCTCCCAGGGAGGAGTTTCTTCCCAATATCCCATCTAACCCTGTCCTCTGGCAGTGGGAAGCCATTCCCTGTGTCCTGTCCCTCCATTCCTTGTCCCCAGTCCCTCTCCAGCTCTCCTGGAGCCCCTTTAGGCCCTGCCAGGGGCTCTGAGCTCTCCCTGGAGCCTTCTCCTCTCCAGGTGAACACCCCCAGCTCTCCCAGCCTGGCTCCACAAAAGAGAAGCAAAGCAGGTTATTTGAGTCCCCAGTTCCTGGTTCCAGCCCTGGTTCCTCAATCACTGAACACATCTGTTCTCACTGCAATCAAGGACACTGCTCAAATACCTGACCTGGCTTCAAGTCACAGGGCTTGGGATCACAACCACCTCTGGTACCATCAGTTCTGCTCTTGTGCTCCACAACCCAGCTCTGACACCAGCTACTCTTCTACAAGTCCCTTTTGTGCTTTGCCTCTATTTTCAGCATTTGTCAGTGACAGGGACTGTCACACCTGATGGATCCTAGTCCAGCATGGCCTCTGTTCCAGGTGATTCCAGCAGAGACTCTCACACTGCCCTCGTACACAGACCCCAAACTGACCCTTCTCACCATCCCCATCTTCCTTCATCCCCATCCTCTCTCTATTTGGGGTTTTCCAAGCCCACCTCTCTGCTGGCACACAAAGCCCTTCCTCAGCCTCCCTCTCCTGCAGGGAAGGACCTGGCAATACTTACGTGCCTCCCAAAAGCCTAACCAGGGGTTTGTGGTGTTTGAGGAGGAGTTTGATGAGGAAGACACTACACACAATGCACAGAGGCTCTCTCAGGTATGTTGTAATCGAGTTTTATAAGCAGCAAAGTGTGTTCAACCACGTTTGTAGCTTTGGTACCAAGTGGACAGCAACAACATCACAGACCTACAAGGAAAGCACGGAGCCAGCTCCAGGGCTGGATGCACTTGGCAAGCACGAGTTGGTACAGCAGGATTGCCACAGAGTGTTTGCATGAACCACAGGACCCAGCTCTGTGGTGGTACAGTTTATTCTGGAGTAGCTCTAGAGACAGTTCAATAAATACCTGCTTCAGGAGAAATGCACACAGCCTCCAGAGCCCTCCTCTCCTACAGCCTTTGTGGAGAGTGGAGCTCACTTCCCCCTGCATATTCCCTATGCTCCCAGGGCTTGTGAGCAAAAATAAAACATCTGCTGAGACTGTTCCTGCCAGCCCTGGCAGCAAGTCCAGCACAGGGAAGTGACAGGGGAGCCACAGCCCTTCTCTGCTACCTGTCGTTGTGTTTCCAGTGATGCAGGGGACACTGACTGCACTGCAGGCCCAGGGAATTTGCTCTCCAAGCAAAGCTGAAGCTTATAACCTAGAGGTTTTTACCTTTATGACTATTTAGAGCAGCTGTTGTTGACTGGAATTTTTTGCTGACCACCACGTTGTCACACAGAGTTACAAAGAGGCACCTTTGGGCACCTCAGTACTATGGACAAGGACTGGTTTGGGATAAACAGGCTGTGCAGGAGGGGAGGGAGATCAGATGGGCAACATCCACTTCCAACAACTGTATAAAACCACATGGAAAATAGGCATTTCCTCCTGTTACTACCTCCAGAAAGAATACTTCTCTCTATGAAGAGATCTTAGCCTGAACATAACCCTGAGCCAGAGCAGAGTCACCCCTGTGAGCACTCTTTGTCGAGAAATCCTGACTCCCAGAACAGAGAGCACCAACACTTTCCATCCTCTGCCACCAGGCGATTTGCTCCCCACATTTTAGAGATTTCTCTCCCCATTTCTGAGGTTTCTCTCCCCCATTTTAGGGGTTCTTTTCCCCGTTTCAGAGGTTTCTGTTTCTCGGAGCCCGGCCCCGACCTCTCTCTGCAAAGGAAGAAGCGTCAATGAGCATCTCGCACGCAAACTCCTCTGGTTTGGAGTCTGGCCTTACCTTACAAAACAAGAACTGTTAGCTAAGCAAGCTCTTTATCGTGGCTTAACCCCCGAAAGGTGCGAAGCATAAGGAGGCTGCATGCCAAGGGTGACCCACATCGCGGCCGTGCCAGCGGCGCTGGGCTGCGGGAGCACGCGGGGCAGGGGCGGGTGGTGCACTGTAAAGGAGGGGCGGGAGCCTTTGTGCTGGAGAGAAGCCAGTTTAACAGACAAAGAAGAGTTAGACTGGACAGGAGCAGAGGAGGAGGGCAGGAAGGCCTCGGCGGGGGGGATGGAGGGCAGGTTCTGCAGGAGAGCAGGCTCGGAGTTAGAAGCGAGGAGAGGAGGAGGGGGAGGCAAGGACACGTTAGGAGGGGGCGGAGGGGGATGGAAGACAGATTGCACTGGCGCTCTGTTGAGGTGCTGAGCAGGTCTAGTCTCACTAGATGTTACTAAATTAGAGGAAGAGGGTGGGAAGGATGAGGATGAGGTGCTGGCAACAGCCTGCAGAGGGTTTAAGCTTAGCACGGTGCTGCTAGAGACAGCACTGCTGCTGAAACTGGCTCCAAATTGATGAGGAGAGGAGGCAGAAGGCACCGCATGGTTAAAAATACCTGCAAACAGGAGAGAAAAACTCAGCTTCAACAGATGGGCTTTGTACGGTCTCAAGTGACAAGAGAAACAAAACAAAAAAGAAAACAAACAAACAAAGAAACAAAAGCAAAATTATAATAGTTACAGCCCCATACAAAAATATGCAGTGTGAGAAGGCAGCAAGCAATGAAGAGATAATGGTGCAGGCCAGGAGGTACAAAAGGTTCCACTTACCTTTCCTACTGCCAACCTCTAAATGCCACGAGGAAAAATGGTCAGACTCAAGAACTGTCAGCTCTATACCACACGGGCAGAGTTTTGAGGAGATTAGAAGTGGTCTTTAGAGTTGGTTATCTGAAGACTCAAAGTGCTGCTCTTCCCTCCCCACCCTCCTGCTCCCCCACTTACAGGGCAGCAGAGGGGAGTTGTAATTCCAGCAAATCTACGTGCTGAGAGATGTGAGAGTTAGGATTTCCCGACATGGTGCCTGAATGATTATGGACAGGTAAGAAAAACTGCCCTGGACACTTAGAAATGGCAGGTTCAGCCTATCTTCTAGTCCTGTCAGCTTGTCCCCGGTGTGGGCCACAGAAGCCAAGCCTGTGCAGAATCCCAGAAGTGCAAGGTGCATATGGCATTGCCCTTCCTGGCCAAGAAATGCTCTTCGTGTCCATTCAAGGGCCAGAACGCTACAGAACTCCCAACACCAGCTCCTCTGATGTTCTGCTCCTCCTGGATCATGCTAAATCCATTCAAGGCCTAATCTCAACCTTTACTCAAGTTGACAAGTTAGAGCTCCTTAACATGGTACCAGGACAAGTCAAATCTGTTACCTGCAGGCAGACCTAAGTTGGTTCCAACACAGCAACATCTGAACAAGCAAACATTATCAATCACAAAGTCTGGGTGTATTGTTTCATTAAGGTGGTACAACAAGCTCATCTAGCAGACAAAGCTCATGAGATTTCACTGTGGGGAACTGAAATCATCCTAGCAATTCCGAGAGAGAGAGAAAGAGAGAGAGAGAGAGGAGACTGGTTATGTGGGACAGATCTGCTTCGCATCCTGTAGAAATGAAAGGGTTTCACCCCTGGAGAGGCAGCGTCAGACTTTCCTTTAGGCCCTGTCTTATACCAGAGAAAGAGTTCTGCCTACCTCCAACTGTTCCACCTGTAACCCCAGGAGAGAAGTTCCCCATAGTGTGAGAATTAGTCAGTCTGGTTGCAGCTGATGACACGTGGACCAGACTGGCAGCAGCTGGCATTGAATTAAATAAGGACTGCAACACTGAGGAATTTGTCACCGAGTTGAGGTTTGCTTGCAAGGCCATGGGGCCGAGGGGGAACTGCGATCCAGTGGTCAGAGTGTTGAGGAAAGGATGGTGCGTCGGGACAGACGGCGCTGGGTTCCCTGCTGAGGAAACAGCAGTAGAAAGGCTTTTACCATTCAGAAGGCCACCAGACGAAACAGCAGCAGAAATGAAAAGGTTGTGGCCGTTTTTAAACTCCACGTCTCGGTCCCTTCCCTTGCCAACCTTTCCGTTGTGCTGCACAGAGTTTTTCTCCGCAGACCCCCCCGCTCGGGCGCTCAGCTCGCCGAGCTCTTTGCCCTTCACCCCCGGCCGGCTCAGCTCTTCTCCCTTGGTGCCCAGACCTTCCAGCTGCCTCTTGTTGAGGAAAAGGTTCGTGTCCGCCACGCCCAGGTCCTTGCCTCGCTGCGAGGGGAAGCCCAGGGAGCAGGTGGAGGCCGTGCCGTCCGGAGCTTTGTGTGGAAGAGCAGCGCCGTCGATGAAGCCGTGCAGGCCCAGCTCGGAGGACAGGCCCCCGTTGTAGGTGAAGCCATTGGGGGGGTTTGTGCCAGGGCTCTGCCCGTCCGAGGGCACGGCCAGGCCCTTCCTGGGGTGTCCCGGGCCCTTGGTGTCCACGGCCAGCCCGTCCTCAGAGGGTGGCCTGAAGGCAAACAGGGAGTTCTGGCTCAGAGCTGACACGGCCTGCAAGGGGCTGTCTGTGGTTTTGGTCAGGTTGATGTCAGATATCGGTGAAAAAGTCGATTTCCATTTGCTGCTGTTCATGTTCTCGTTGCTTTGTGCTTGTTTCCTCCCCGATAAGCTGCCACCTGGTTGTGGGGGGAAGGTTTACAAATGTCAATAAACAGCACTCAATGAATTGCCCCTTGAGAATGGGGTTTTGTAGAATCAAAGAGTCCTTAAGCCTGGAAAAGACTTTTAAGATCAAGTCCAATCATCAACCAGCACCACCACCATGGTTATCACTAAACATGTCTTAAATTGCCACATCCACTGGGGTTTTTTGAACACTTCCAGGGAGGAGGAATATCCTCCACCACTGCTCTGGGCAGCCCCTTCCAATGCCTGACAATCCTTTCAGTGAAGAAATTCTCACAATATCCAATCTAAACCTCCCCTGGCCCAGCCTGAGGCCGTTCCCTCCCCTCCTGTCCCTGTTCCCTGGGAGCAGAGCCTGATTCCCCCCCGGCTGTCCCCTCCTGGCAGGGAGTTGTGCAGAGCCACCAGGTGCCCCCTGAGCCTCCTTTTCTCCAGGCTGAGCCCCTTTCCAGCTCCCTCAGCTGCTCCTGGGGCTCCTGACCCTTCTCTGGGCAGCACCCAGATTTTTTATCCTTCAACACCCACCTTTTATCAGTCTGTAATTCTGTTTCTGAACCAAAGGCAGAAATATTTGCCAAGTCACCTAAAAGTTCTTAAAATTCAGTTTAACGCTCTGGAAAAGTCTGAGAACACTGCTCTGCTTTCCCCCCGCTCTCTTTGTACTGTACATCCCTCCTCAAACCCTGAGTCAGTGAAAACCTGGTCAGATCTTTGGTGATCAGTGACTGCAGAAAGAAGTGACCCAAAACCTGTAATTAGCAGCCAAGTGCCTTAATGATGATTAGGAACCACACATTGTGCAGCAGCAGAGAGAAACCTCCCACTGGCTGACAGCTTCGCCCATCCCCAGGCCCAGCCATTGCCACAAACAATTCCCATTCCTCACACGTACCATTTTCAACAGTCTTCTGTGGAGATTTGCTTTCCAATGATATTGTTGCAATTTTCCTCTCAATTCTAGTGGGAAAACAGAAAGGTTATAGCACCTATAGCAAACCTTCTGTTGCACATTTATCCTCACAATCTATGCTCCTCGTGATCAGGCCTTATCAGATGAGAGAGTATAAAAATCAACTCAGCCCCACAGTTTTGTGTCACTAAAGGAATTTGTAAGCATCAAAAAACCCACCACAAACTTTAGACAGGAGCTGCTACAGAATTACTGCTCTTTGACAGGATTAGTGCACGTTTAGAGAACTTTGTTGTTGTTTTTCTTTCAAAACAAGAAGTAGAAGCACATTTCTATAGTAGTTATTTTTCACAGAATCATAGGATGGTTTGGGTTGGAGGGACCTTAAAGCCCATCCACTGCCACCCCTGCCATGGCAGGGACACCTTCCACTGTCCCAGGGTGCCCCAAGCCCTGTCCAGCCTGGCCTTGGGCTCTGCCAGGGATCCAGGGGCAGCCACAGCTGCTCTGGGCACCCTGTGCCAGGGCCTGCCCACCCTCCCAGGGAACAATTCCTGCCCAATATCCCATCTAACCCTGCCCTCAGACAGCTTTCCAGCATCTTAAACAAGAAAAATATTGCACCCCACTGGCAGGCAAAGGGTGGCAAATAATCCATTTCCAGAGTGACACATCAATAGTTTGGGGCAGGAACTGAAGAATTTTAAACAAAGTTTCAGACTGGGAGAGAGCAGGAGACAGATCCTTAGAGAGCACACACAACTTCAGTGCTCCTACAAAGCAACACAGTAAGAAAATTACAAAATCCCAGAATATCTTAAAATTCAGTTTAACGCTCTGGAAAAGTCTGAGAACACTGCTCTGCTTTTCCTCTCTTTGTACTGTACATCCCTCCTCAAACCCTGAGTCAGTGAAAATCTGGAAAAGCTGGAAGGGACCCACAGGATCATCAGTGCAGCCCCTGGCCCTGCACACACACCCCAACAATCCCACCCTGAGCATCCCTGAGAGCGTCGGCCAAACGCTCCTGCAGCTCTGGCAGCCTTGGGGCTGGCCCCATTCCCTGGGGAGCCTGGGCAGTGCCCAGCACCCTCGGGGGGAAGAACCTTTCCCTGAGCTCCATGCCAAGCCCTGACACAGCTCCAGCCCTTCCTGGGCTCCTGTCCCGGTCCCAGAGCAGAGCTCAGCCCCTGCCCCTCTGCCTCCCCTCGGGAGGAGCTGCAGCCCCCAAGGAGCCTCCCCTATCTCTCCTCCATTTCTCAGTCATTTCTCCACCAGTTATCTCCAAGGCCAGACCCCGCCAGCCTTGCAAACACAGCAGCAGCAGCAGCTTCCCACATTCTACTGCCTGAATACCCTCCCTGTTCACAGCTTCAGCCACATAAGAGGTTTGGGATAATGGGATGGGCCTTCAGGCAAGGAGAACAAAGAGGCTCAAACACACCCCTTGTGCTGAGAGCAGTGTTATCAGCCCTGAGAGAAACCTCAGTCTGAAACTGTGTCTGTGCATTCACCTGCTGCTATTGTGCTCATCCTCAGAGCCCTGCTCGTCATCCGATGTCAGGGGGGAGTAATGGACACCGTTGCTCTGAACGAGGGGCTTCTCCTTTTTCAGCACTGGGGGCTGGTCATTGTCCTGGTAAGGAACAGGAGAGTTCTTCAGGGAGTTTTCAGGAGAGGAAATGGCTGTTATTTCTAAGGGCTGGTTAATGTTATTGACCTGGGTGAGAAGGAAAGAAAGCAGTTACAGATGAGAGTATCCCTGGAAAGGCATCTTGTGAAGGATTTGAATGCAGGTTGAACTTGCTTTGGGACATCCAACAGCTGCTTGTTTAGCACTGCTGCTCCTATCTTCCACCTCCTGCATTAGAACCTGGGGTGAAAGCTTAAATGTCACTTGGAAAAATGGCTAATTTTCAGTCTTTGATCTTATGTTTGAAATCAGAAACGACAACCTGGGATAAACCTTTTCTTCTCAAACTCCACTGCAGGACCACATGCACACAACTCTCTAGCTCCCTTCATTAGCAAGAATGCCATATGCTTCTGGCACTCCTCTGCTGTTTAGTCAATCTTAGCTTCAACTATTTTCAAAATATTGAACCTGCAGCCTCAAAACTCAACTTCACTGCAGAAACAAGCTCTTTGTCACGAGGGAAGAGATTATTTTTCATTTTTAATGCTCCGACAGCAAAGAGCTCTTTGAAGACATTCCGCTTATTCACCAAGTTGGGGAAAATGTGTGCAAGCGCGAGGCAGGAGAACGGCGGCAAAGAGCCCTGACAAAGGCCTGGCAGCCTGGGGCTGTCCCCCATTCCGAGAGCTGTCCCAAAGCACAGGAGCCCTTACCATGGAGCTGATGTTGAGCGGTGACCCCGAGGGCTGTGCGAAGAGCCCGGCCAGCGAGGGCAGGGCTTTGCGTTTCGGGGACACGGCGGCGCCGCCCGCGCACGATCTCTTCCGCCGGCCGCGCTTCTTCCCGTCCTGCGCGTGGGCCGGGCCGGCCGCCGGCCGGGCGCCGCCGGGCACGGCGCCGTGCTTGCTGCAAGGGGATTGTTTTACGTGTCCTGTAGTAGGAGAGATTGTAAAGATGATTCTCCTCTTGGCCTCGTGCTCGGGATCTGAAAACGCTGCATCAGACTGCGGGTCCCCCTTTGTTCCTTCGGCAAAGATCTTCTGAGCCTCTGCACTCTGCAGTCCCCCTGCCAGGCTCTGGGCCGGGCCACCTAAGCGGGGGCTCGAGTGCTGCTGAGCAGGGGAGTTCTGCCCAGAGTTCCTCATCATTAGCAAAGGATGTTGTGGGGTGGAACTCCGAGACCCTACAGAGTTAAAGAGACTCCCAGAGTCGTCCAGAGCTGCCTGATCAACACTATGGTTAAGATGGGCTGGGCTGTTTGTAAGATTTCCATTGACTGCCACGGAGCCAGAAGAGTAAGAAAAACCTGTTGAGAGGGAAAGTATAGATCATTGCTGGGGCTGAGAGAGAGAGAGGTCACCAAGAACAGGGCTGGGAGGGATTCCAGCTCTGCCTGGAGAACAGCCAGTGGCCCTGGGCTACACGGGAAACACAGGGCTGCTTCTCCACGGGGCAGTGAGAACGTGGCTCTGGGTGCTGAGGTGCCACCTGGGGCTTAGGGACTTCCACTACTCTCTTGCAGTTCAGGAAAATTCTTGGGTATATGGAGGTATCCCATAGAACAAGTGCTCCTCCCAGTTTTACATGGAATTCAAGTTTCAGCTTTGATTGAATATTACCCCTTTTGAAATCAGGGCTTGTCTACCCTCAACTCCTTCCTTTCATCAAGGAAATGGATGGCCAGACTCAGTCCTTCCCTTCCCCAAAAAAGAAGGACTATGCCATCCACACAGCCCACCTCCTCCAAATTCAACAAAAGGCTGTGATTTAGGAAGTGGCAGGGGACCTTCAAAGACAGAGTGGCAGAAAAATGCCACAAGGGAGGAATCTTGGGAAGGGAATTCAGTGTTTGTCACAGGGTATCATAAATGGGTTTAAGGCTGTAGGATGGCCTGGGCTCTCTAAATGAAAAGGGCAGAAGGGAACAACATGGTAATGGTTTACAACAAGGTTTTTTTAAATACTTCATTTGCTTTAGAGAAAAATGCAGCCAAGAATTTTGCAAAACAGATACTAAAATAACCCAAGCCCTTCAGGGTGGTAAACGCTGAGAACAAAAGCACTCTCTGGTGAGAGATCAGCTGTAGAACCTACTTTTCCTGGCCCACAAAATTCCCAGAGCTGCTAAAGACCATGATTTCCACGGATGAGTGAGTTCAGAAGCAATGTCTGCACTGAAAGGGATCCCCATCCTCTCCCTTTTGAGCTTTTCCCTCCCAGGTTCTTGTGCCTTTACAGCTGCTCGTGAGGCACCTCCGAAACCTGCCCCAAAAATTCATTCTGCTATTTCAAACCCCTGTAAAATAAAACTTGTAGAGCCAGATCACCAGCTCAGGACACAGCTGTGCAACACTCTGCAGGTTTGCCACACTGTAAATCTGTGGGAACCTCTGGATCCCCACAGAATTTACAGAAGCAATTGTTTATTTACAAGTAAAGGCACATCAATCCTTGGTGCCAGATGCACCCAAGCTGGAGGCACATCAGAGCATCACCCCTGAGTTTCTAGTCTCACCCACAGTTATCCAGCACTTCAGGGCCTGCAGGATCTGGCAAGAAGTGCTTGGAAAACTCAGCCACGTGTGTTTGGGTGCTGGCCCAACAGAGGAGCAGCTGTGCACAGGTGAGGCTGTTACCTGAGGTAGCCAAAGCCAGAGCTTTGTTTCCAGCAGCATTGCTCATGCCATTATGAGAACTAGCACCAATCTGCTTTTCAAGTGTCGATGAGTCTCTGCTCTGGTGAACTGGGCTGGGTGTGCTTCTCTGGGGAGAGAAACAGGTGTCAGGAAACAGCACCAGAGATCTACAGCTCCAACCAAATTCACATGCATCAGTACATCTGCCTAGGGAAGTGGCTCTACTTCCTGTATGCCCTAGATTCAGCTTGTTCTGAGAAAAGCATGGATCAGCACGTTCTGGGCCAAAAATGTAGTGATAATTATCCTGCAGTAGAATCTCACACACAGCACACACCATGCACACAGGGAGGCTCATCACCACAGGAGATTCAGACTCAGGACAGCTCTGCCAGGAGCAGGAATGGCTCAGCCCACTGCTGCAGCAGATGGTTGTATCATGTCCCCAGGCCTGTGCTCACAAAGCTCCCCAAAACAATCCAAGGGGAACAGGAAGTGCATCAGGCTGTGTTCTCTGGGACATTCTCTGAGGATGTTCTCCTAAACATGGAAAACACCTGGGAAACAGCAGCCTGAACAAACAGGGAGGTGCCACCCAGGGCTGGCACTGCCCTAAGGACACCCAGAGCTGGGCAGACTCTGGTTCAGCTAAAGCCACAAGTCTTCAGCTGGAAAAATGCAATGGATTTAATACTGGGAACCAACTCCAGCTTTCCCAATATGGGATTGAAGGACAAGCCATGGACAGATTCTAACTGGCAGCTCTCAGGAAAAGCAGCAAATGCTTCCCAGTTCTCTGCTGCAGCACTTCTGTGACAAACTGGTGTGAGAAACTGGACCAGGCCTTTTTGAACTCCTCCTCCACTCAAAGAGGCAAGGACTTGTCACATCTCAAAAAGAGATGCCCCAGAAGCTCTCTGCTCCAGAGCACTCACTCACATGTGAGGTAGCACAGCCCCAAGGGCTGTTCATGCTCACCCTGCACATGTGTGAGGAGAACAGGCAGCTTTGAGGTGACTGAGAAGTGGTAATTCTCAGAAATTCAGAAGGATTCTCTCCCAGGTTCCTGATGAAAGCGGGGCTAAGAACAAACTGACACATGCAATTCTCTGCTTCCACTGCCCCAAACTCTCAGGCTTTTCACCCAGACACACACTCCAGACTAGGCTCTCCTGAGGTATTTACTTTACTCTCCCACCCCCCAGAGAAAGGAGAGGAAAAATCTCCAGGATCCAAGAGCCAAGAGGATGCAGCCCCCAGCAGCCTCCCCCGAGGAGCAGGACCTCCAGGATTAGCAGCCCATGGAGGATCCTGGGCCACAGCACCCCATTCCTGCCCACTGGGATTTCATTAGAGATGGAAAGGGTTGACAATCCCTTACTCACCACCTTCTCAACACGGCTAGGGAGGACCACGCTGGCCAGAGGGATACTAACAGGGAGTTTGTTGGGCTGCACTGTGCTCAGAGGAATACTGATAGGGAGGCTGGTGATAGTTTCTCCATTACTCACAGAGGTTCTCTCTCTCAAAACCTGGAAAATCAGAAGAGAAAGCAAAGTCCTTACACAGGATACTGAAAAGGTTTTTAAGGTAATAATAACCTGCTCGTTTCTATGTGTGTGGCATTCCTCACTCCTTTTTTTTTTAAGGAATTACAGGACTGGGAGCAATGACTGTACATCAGACAGGGCAGGTGTGGAGCAGCTTGGTTACCAGCACCAGGCTCCTGGGACAGCAACATCCCACAGCACAGAAATGTGTAAATTAAAGCCACTGCTGGCCCCAAGCATCAGGAAAAGGAAGCCTTAGGCAAGCTCATTTCCCTGTGTTTTGGTTAGAGCTCTGTGAAAAGCACTCAGATGTCAGATTTTGTATCTTGAGGCCCTCTGTAGCAGCCAGATGCATTTCCATGGTAACCTGCTACTGCAGGGCACCTGCTGCTCTGTGAGCCCCAGCATGCTCCATGGCTGCACCAATCACATGGACCATATTTTTTCCTCTTTATTTTTATAACTATGAAAGAGCCTCCTTTCCCAGTTCAAGCAGACACGTGCCAGAACAAACAGCAGTCCCACTGCATTACTGGTGCTCAGAGAGGAGTACCTTTCTCTCCCTCTGACCAGCTCTGATTTATTGCATCACACCCAGTGTATTTTGTGTCATTTCCCATGCCAAGCTGGCCACAGAATGCAGCATTCCTGCATTCAAAGTCTGGCCAACCTGCCCTTTGTTGGCCCAGGGGCAGGAGCTGAGCAGCAGCAGATCCTTTACCTTCTCTCCTGCACTGGGTAAGGCCACAGGGGAGGAGGGCCGAGTTTCCTGAGGACTCAGCTTTATGCCATTTGCAATTCCAGGGCTTGGATATGTAAGGCCATTCTCTTTGACATGCTCAGCTCTGGAAGAGAGGTGTACAATTGTCAGGATACCAAAGCCAGCGACAAGGAATTTCTGTACCACCCTCAAGGCACTGTCCCACCTCATTTAGCTCTCACCACTCACTTTAGTGAAACAAAACTTTTTCAAACAGATAAAGCTACACTTTGAAAAATACCTTTCCACAATCTAAATGACCAGTGCTATCGAGCCCAGCCACCACCCTCCTTCCCCATCCCTCTCACCTCTGGATCTCATTAGCTGTTGCTTTTCCATTGACTCCGTGGTCCTGATTCAAGTGTCTGCGCAGGGCGATTTTAGCAGGGGAGAACCTGGTGTAATCAGGGAGGGCCAGGCTGCTGCCCTTGTCTGCCTTCTGCCTGCTGTGGTTGGGGGTGCAGGGCACGATGTCCTGCTCCAGGTGGGAGCTGGGGTACTGGGGGGTGTTCTGCTTGGACGAGGGCCGGCTGAAGGCGTGCTGCAGCTCGTAGGGCGTGGCGTGGCCGTTCATGGACAGCTCGGGGCTCATGCCATTGATGTGGGCCAGGGGGAACTTGGAGCACTCCAGCTCCAGCTGGAACCTGCCGTGCTCAGCCTCGGGGTCACGGCTCAGGTGGCTTTTGTTGTGCAGCTGCACGGGCAGGGGCTCCTCCGAGGGCGTGTAGGACTTGAGCTGCAGCAGCTCCTGCTGCCGCTGACTCTTCTCAAGTTCCACGATGCTGATCTTTAAATGAAGAGGAAAACAAAAAATTAAAGGCAACATTTAACACTTCTATCACGTTACGGAGTTTTGCTTCCAAATTCTTTTAAGTAAAAGCGTCCCTGCTTCTGGGAACAACGCAGAAGGAGGGGCCCAAAGTTTGAGAACAAATTTCTGCTCTGAGCTTAAGACCAAAAGGCCCAGGTGAGGGGAATGGCCCAGAGACCCTGAGAAAGAACATTTCAGATCTTAAAACCAAAAGCAAGATATCTCCAATGTACAGAGAGTGTGGAGTAACTCAGTACTGCACAATCACTCCATGCCAAGGCATCCAGCCAAAGGCTGGAATAGCTCTGGAGCCAATCTCACAGGGAAAGAACAGCTCTTCACACAAAGGAGTTTTATTTCTTGTCACTGTAAGAAATGTCACTCTGGGGGAAATGGTTCTCACCCTATCCCTGGAAGTGTCCCAGGCCAGGTTGGACAGGGCTTGGAGCAACCTGGGATGGTGGAAGGTGTCCCTGCCCATGGCAGGGGCTGGGAATGAGCTTTAAGGTCTCTTCCAACCCAAAGCAGTCTGGGATTCTGTGATTCCTGAGCTGAGATATCAGAGCACACATGAAAATCATCAGCTTGTGATTTTTAATTACATGTCATGATAAACTATGGTTCCTTCTCCCACAGCATCACCAAGGAATCAGGTCATGCTATCTACTGCCTTTACAAGTTATCCACATCCTTATTCACTAAAACCTTCAATAGAATGCTCAGTCTCTGGGGGAATAAAAAAAGAATAAACAAAAAAGCAGCACCTGGTTCATTCTTTCCCATCATATTTAGTGTAACACCCAGAACTGGCCCATTTCCCAAGAGCTACCCCAAACTGGTGACTCTGCATTTGTTTCTTGCTCTTTACCTGCAGTTCCAAACAGTGCTTTTGCTTCTCAGAAATCTGATTCTTCAAGGCCTGCTTCTCCTTCAGCAAGTTCTCCAGTGACAGCGTTGACCAATCCAGCTTCAGTTCTTCACATCGAGCCTTCAGCTGCAGGGACACACAGGGACAGGGACAAACAGATCAAAGCACAGCTCTCACCTCTGCACACCACCTGGGGTCCCAGCTGAAAGCAGGAACCTTGCACTGAATGTGCAAGAACCCCTTAGCCCACTGAAAAGTCCTCCCAGCTCGGTGCTGGGGAGTGTGGCAGGAGGTGGCCTGGCTCTTTTTAAAATAGTGTTATCACCCACCCTCACTGCTTCCACATCCAGATATTCCCCTCATCTACCTCCTGACGGGGCTCAGCCTGGAGAAAAGGAGGCTCAGGGGGGACCTGGTGGCTCTGCACAACTCCCTGCCAGGAGGGGACACCCGGGGGGGTCGGGCTCTGCTCCCAGGGAACAGGGACAGGAGGAGAGGGAACGGCCTCAGGCTGGGCCAAGGGAGGTCAGGGTGGAGATGGATAAAATTCCCTCACTGAAGGGGTTGTCAGGGATGGGCACAGGCTGCCAGGGCAGTGGTGGAGCCCCCAGCCCTGGAAGTGTTCAAACAACAAGTGGCTGTGACACGTGAGGACGTGGTGTTTGGGTGGCCGTGGTGGTGCTGCTGAGTGATGGTTGGACTTGAGGATCTTCCAGGTCTTTTCCCACATGAACAATTCCCTGATTCTCTAAGTTTGAGTTACCAAGATGAGCACCACAGGAGTTATGGCCAGAGCAAGCCCTGCACAAACTCCCTGTCCAGCCACATCCAGACCCAGTGACATCCAGAGCTGTTTGGGGACAGAGCTGAGGCCAGAGCCAACTGCCACCTCAGGCTTTGCTATGGGGTAAATCAAAGGTAAAAAAAGGACTCCCTGCAGGTTCCCCCTCATCATCTCTCTGTTTCAAAGGCCCCTGAGCAGCTGGATGATGTTTTAGTCCCCAGCTCGTGTCCTGTCCTCAGCCAAAGGACAGCACCCCTGTTCCCAGGGTGCACCCACCAGCTGCAAGCTCTGGTTCCTGAGTTCACTGTTGTCCTTCTCCAGCTGCTTTGTCTGTTCTTTCAGCTGCTGGTTGTGAGCAGAGATTTCCTTCTGAGCCTGGATCAGGTCGTTGTATGTCAGAGCTTTAACTCCCAGCTAAAAGGTGAAGGGTGAGATCAGTCAGTAAGACCCAGACACCTCATTCCCAGTGACTGTCCCATTCCCAAGTGACACAGAGGACATCTGCAGAATGCTGCAGCCCTCAGGACCTGCCCCAGAATTCTCCAAGGCACTTTGTGGCTGCTGGGGGATAACACGAGGACCTTGGAGCTGCAGTTCCACCCCTTCAACTGTAAAACTGGCATTGAGGCTTTGCCAGCCAACAGAACTGTCTGGGGAGAGCCCCTACATTGCCTCCTGTGCTCCTGAGCTTGGTTGGCAGACAGAGTTTGTCTGAGCAGCAGAGGATGAATCCTTCACCAGACACCACATGGCTGTGGTTTGTCCCCTTCCTTGGGCACCGGGCACGCAACAATTCCAACAACAAACACGAAACATAACCAGAGAGTGACACAGATTGCACCTTTCTGAGCCTGAGCTGCTGCAAAGCAGAGGCTGAAGACCTGAGACTGCTCTGGTCTTACATAGCTTGACCAGAAATGTTGGCATGGAGCTGCCTCAGGAAGATCCCCCCAGCACAGAGGTACCTCATCGAGCTTCTGCTGAAACAGGCGTTTGATTTCCTCTTTCTGGGCCTGGCAGTGGCTGAATAACTGCTGGGCTGTCCCCAGCAGCTGAGCATTCTTCTCCTGCAAGAGGGAACAGTGACAAAACCCACTTTTAGCACCAGCTGCAGCACGGGCCACCTCAAGGAGACATTTGTGGAGCACTTTAGGAGGGAACCTGGATGCAGGAGAGCTCATCCAGCCCTGCCCCAGGCTCCTGCATTTGTTGGGGTGTGATACTGCTGGAGTTAAGTCAGCTGAAAAGAGCTTTTAAGTAGGTTTTTTCCTCCTGTGTGGTAAAATACAACCAAGGCAGTCTTAAAAACTGATTTTTATCCTGCTAGTGCATGGTGAAGCAGCAGCAATAATCACATCTCACAGAGCAGAAATAGGACTGGAAAAGATTATCTGCCTGAAATCTGCTCCCAAACTGGGAACTGGCTGTAAATCCCCAGAGCCCCAGTCCAGAGTTTCCCTGTCCAATACTCATGGAAGAGATGCAGTAAATGAAAATACACCGGGGGGGAGGCAGGAAGAAAATCCTAAATAAGCCAAACCAGTTTTCCTACTTGTGCCACCATTATTTCAGCAGGCCACCCGAGCCACTCACAGCACATCCCTGCCCAGAACATTCCTTCAGCAGCTCCCTGCTCCCTCAAGCTGTGGCCATGCACAGCACAGGGCAGGACAGGACTGGCTGAAGAGCCTCATTTCCCCAGCCTAAATGCAGGATTAGTGCAGCAAGCACAGGGAGCTTTGGGATTACCCTGAAATCCACCTTGTGCTGCTGAGGCCAAGCAGGGATTGCACAGACTGAGCCACTGCTCCAGGAAAAGTGGGCAACAAGGGCAAAAAGCACCTTGATCCTTTCCAACCTTAATAATTCCATGACTCCATGACTGATCTTCCAAGCAGGGAAGCAGCAGTGCTGGAAATTCCCCACGTGCAGGAACACACAGACCTGGCTTGGGAAAACAGTCCCTGCAATGCTCAAGGGGCTGCTCTGGGGGATGCTGAAAAATCATTTTTGTTTTCCACATGAGGCATTTCATTCAGCCTTCCCAGGCACTGCAGGGGCTGACAGCTCCATCTAAGGGCACTCTGGGGAGCAGCAGCTGATTTCAAAATCATTATTACAGAGAGATTTTTATTGTACTTGAAAACCTTGCTGTAAGAGGGAGTTACTGAACAGACCATACCCAGCCCCTCACCCGGCCAAGTTCTGCCTCTGTGAGGTTTAACTTGCCATGTAACACCCCATAAAAAATATTTTCATACTGAATTCCTCATTGAACATCGAAAAGTGTGGAGCAGCTGTTAGACACCACCACCAAGTGATGACTTCTCCACACTCCTCATTCATTCTCTGTGCAGGGTACAACATCCCTTCATTTGTGCAGGAGACAAGATCACTTGATGCTGACTTTCCTGACAAGTGCAGAGCAAGCAGAAAAATCTGCTGCCTAAGGAAAAAGATGAAAGTTCTAAGTGTTGATTGACTGTGAAAGCAAATGGAAATAAGCACAGAAAAAGAGGTTTCCATGAACACCAGACCAGCATCAACCACTTCTCAGTAAGGAATGGGGTGGCACAAGCTAATCTCTCTCCTCTGGGGAACTCCCAATATGGAAAACACACAAAAAGAGGCCTTTTTCCTGGCTTTTTTTCTGACACTCTCATAAAGACTACAGAGCAAAAGAAAGCTTCCACAGGGAATTCCAAAAGCTGGACCTGGACAGGATTTCATACTGGTTTGGGCTGGAAGGGACCTTAAAACCCTTCCAGTGCCACCCTGCCATGGCAGTGACACCTTCCACTGTGTCCCAGGGTGCTCCAAGCCCCCTCCAGCCTGGCCTTGGGCACTGCCAGGGATCCAGGGGCAGCCACAGCTGCTCTGGGCACCCTGTGCCAGGGCCTCCCCACCCTCACAGCCAACAATTCCTTCCCAATATCCCATCTAACCCTGCCCTCTGGCAGTGGGAAGCCATTCCCTGTGTCCTGTCCCCCCATCCCTTGTCCCCAGTCCCTCTCCAGCTCTCCTGGAGCCCCTTTAGGCCCTGGAAGGTTTCAACTGGAAGTTCAAGTTTATTGCTGAGCACTGTGGGGAAAGGCTCCTCACAGAAGTAGCAGGAACAGACTCTCATCAGGGCTACTTGATACAGCAATGAAATCACTCACAACTGAGACAAAGCAAGACAAGAAGGTGTTCAGGCAGATCTCCTCCCTCTGCTGGTGGCTCCATGGCAGAGAAACATCCCACTGCAAAGCTCCAGGACTCTCCTTGCCTTGCCATGTTTTCCAGGTCATGATTTGGGACATTTGCTCATCAGTGCAACCCAACACATTCTGATTATCAATACCAAGGATGCTGTGCTAATTCCCCATAACCAGTGATGACAGTTTGGGTTTCTCGATCCCTGTGAACTGTGGTTCACAGAACCCTGGGATCAGTCTGGGCTGGGAGGGACCCTGGATCCCTGGAAGTGTCCAAGGCCAGGCTGGACAGGCCTTGGAGCACCCTGGGACAGTGGAAGGTGTCCCTGCCATGACAGGGGTGGCACTGGATGGGCTGTAAGGTCTTTTCCAAGCAAAACCATCCTGGGATTCTGTGATTCTAAGTCAGCATTGTCAGGAGGGGGCACAGAGGGAACAGGGGAGGTGCAGCTCTCTCATTCTGCAGATTGAAGCACACAAGAAGTGAGTTTGCAGCAAAACCCCCTGGCAGTTGTTTAGCCTAAGCAGGACTGGTAGAAATACACACAATTCCCATCTCCAGCACTCTTCCCCACATCCAAGGAACTTCAGAGTCTGCCCATTTTGTTTAGAAATGTTAAAAAGTGAGACTCACCTTTTCCTGCTCCAGTAACTGTTGCAGACTTGCTTTGTACTGGGGAGTTTTCATGTATGCCATGAACTGCATGTACTGGATCTTAAATGAGTCTGCAAATAAATCAGAGGAGGAATTTCAGCAGGGGGCCAATGCCATGCCCTGTTTGCCCTATTTCCTCCCTGGCCACCTCTCCTCACTTCTCTCTCCCTTGCTTTTGATTTGGACTCTAAGTCAGACTAAGCCATTGAGGATGGATTTAAGAACATCCTGAAAATCCCTCTCCTGGCACAAAAGGAACTCTTGGATCCCTCAGGTCCAGTGGAGGCCATGATAACACATCCAGAGAGGCAGAGGAAGGTGCTGGGGGCTGAGGGTGTGTTTGCATGAGCAAAGAGGAGCTGACTGGTTTTAGTGCTCTGGAAGCAGAAATAATAAAAGAAATGAGCTGCAGGAGCCCAAACCAGCCCTGAGCTCAGAGCACTCTCCCAGCACCAACACAGGGCCTGTTCCTCCTCCTCCCTCCACACACATGAGGAGCTCTACAGCCAGTTTACTCTCCCCTCCAAGGATCACTCAGCTCCTCATTACCCTTTATCTCCAGCCATGGCCTTTCCTCCTCCCCACCTTTCCATCCTTAAAGCAACCTCAGGATTAAGCCCAGTCTGCTGCACAGAACAGGCACCACGTGCTCTGCAGAAACCTGCAGGAGGCTCAGCCCAGACAAGGGTCACTGTCCCCATCCACCCTGCCTCAAAACATTCCTCAAGATCACTCCTTTTGCCACAAAATATCCCTTTAAATGACTCTTTTTCTCTCTCTCTCTCTTCAACGAGGAATTGGCCATAAGTGACACAACAGCAGGGGAGCACAAGTTAAGGACATCACTGATGCCCTTGGTCCCCACACAGACAGGACCATAACCAGATCCCCAGAGCATCCTGGACTGGCTCATGCCCAATGGCAACAGCCAGAAACAGCTGGGAGGGGACAGGCAGCAGATCATCCACAAACACTCCTCCAGGTTTGCCCTTAAATCACTTCTTGCACAGGAAGAAGTTTTCCAACCACACCTTTGTGACCTCAGACTCTCAGACAGGACCTCATTTATTGGTTCTGAGTTCAGCAGAGGAAACGGAGTGGTGTTCCCCAGGATTAAGAGAAATGGTTTCATTTCAAATGAAGCTATTCCTGACTATTCCTGCTAAATCCAGGCTTGCTGCCTGTTGTGCCAAAGGAGAGCTGAAACAACATCAGAGGGCACATGCAGTGAAACAGCAACTTCAGCAGGAGGGGGGACCTTGTGGTGAGGGCAAAGGATGTGGGGGAGGCAGGGGAAGGTGGGGAGGAGATCCCCCCCCTCCTGCCCCCTGCAGAACCCCCAGGGGGAGGTGGGCAGGCCCAGGGCAGCCTTACCTAGCAGCTTCTGTAGTGCAGGGGGGGTGGGAGTCACCAGGAGCTGGTTGGACGAATGCCGTTGCACTTTAGGAGGTAGTTGGTAATATGGGCTATGAGGTGACTTGTAGGCATCTGGAGAGACACAAACACGACCCCAGGTCAGCACTCAGTGTTTGGGACAAGGACAGCAGCTCTACCACTGAAAACATGGCATTTGTACTGAGATCCAGCAGCTTAGGCCATCATCACAGCTCCAAGCACACACACTGCTCCAAGCTGTTTGGAATCTGTCTGTGATCCATCCTGAGAGCTGAGCTGAGAGAGGGCAGCAGCCACAGCTCAGCCCCAGCTCCTGGCTGAGCACCCACAGACATCCCAGCCCCATCAGTACATTCATCACCACCCATCAGCATTAATCCCACCCCCACACCATCAATTCATTAATGCCATCACCATTAACACATTAATCACCACCAATACACAAGCCCCACCCACATCACCATTAACACATTAATCACCACCAATACCTGAGCCCCACCCACATCACCATTAACACATTAATCACCACCAATACCTGAGCCCCACCCACATCACCATTAACACATTAATCACCATTAACACATTAATCACCACCAATACCTGAGCCCCACCCACATCACCATTAACACATTAATCACCACCAATAAATGAACCCCACCCATATCACCATTAACACATTAATCACCACCAATACACGAGCCCCACCCACATCACCATTAACACATTAATCTGTCGCTGTTCTTGTGTTGACAAAGGACACAAACTTAACTTCTTCTAAGGCTGAAGAAGTCTCACTTTATGAAATTAATGAACCTCTATTGATAGGTTCTCACACAGCTGGACATGAGTGGTCTATTGTTTCCTACCTTATTACTATGATTCCTAATTAGAAACAACACTTTTATGTGAACAAGTTTTAGGTGTAGGGTTATTCACATTTTTTTCATCTCAGTTTTTTTCAGGATATGTTTTGAGAAAAACTTATCTCTCTAACAAGCCTAAGAGAACTAGCAGCATCTTAGGAGGTTAAAATGAGGCTCACAATAATCCCCACCAATACCTGAATCCCACCCACATCACCATTAATCCACCACCATCAGCACCACCCCAAGGGCAGCCTTGCCGTGGTGCCAACAGGGAGGTCACACCACAAACCCAAACTCAACGTGGCAGGAAAGGAAAAACCAGCAGGTCCAGAGCTTCAGAGACTTCTGCAGGCTCTTCCAGCAGCCCTGCACTCACCCTGAGGAGAGGATGAAGATGTCTGGGAGACAGTCTGGGCATGCAGAAGTTCTAGTGCAGTTTGGTTCTTCTTGGTCTTGCGTTCAGTACTCGCCGTGTTCATTTTCTTGGGGCGCCCTCGTTTCCTCCCTGCCATTTTCCTGCCTTTCTTACTCAGCTTCTTCTTCCGGGCCTTGGAGGGAGATGGCTTTTTAACAGAATTTGCTGCAGCTTTTTCTTCTTCAGCACCAGAATCCTGAGAGATTTTGAAAAACTTTGGTCATTTGTACCTCCACATGCAGCATTCCTTTTCAGCAAACATTAATAATGGTGTTTAACTTTCTGCAAGGAAACTGAGGCATTGTACTTCAATAATTTGCCAGGGAAGTGGACTTGATTGGGATAAGAGCTGTTCCCAAGGGGTTGTGCTCATCCTTTTCTGGACTTATTCATTAAAGAAAAGAAAATGCTGAGGGAGGAACAGGGTTAGATGGGATATTGGGAAGGAATTGTTCCCTGGGAGGGGGGGCAGGCCCTGGCACAGGGTGCCCAGAGCAGCTGTGGCTGCCTCTGGATCCCTGGCAGTGTCCAAGGCCAGGCTGGACAGGGCTTGGGGCACCCTGGGACAGTGGGAGGTGTCCCTGCCATGGCAGGGGTGGGGCTGGATGGGCTTTGAGGTCCCCTCCAGCCAAACTGTTCTGTGATTCTGTTCAATCTGTACCTGCTGTCCAACAAAAGCTGATCATTCATCCTTCCCTGACTACATTCTTCAACTGAATTTCACTCAAAACACCGAGTACAATCAATACTTTATCTTTCTGGGCATGAACAGGCCCTGCATTTCTTCCAGCATTACCCAAGGAACAAAATGAGTCTTTGCAGAAGAGACTCAGCACACCCTGAACTCCATTCAGTGGGTTGTGACTCAGGGACAGCTCTGCAAACTCCTGCTGGATGCAAGTGAGGGTGGACAAGCAACTATTCATCTTGCAACACCACTTTTTTTTTTCCAGAATTAGTGGTGCAACTCCCAAGTGCAGCTTTTATTAACTCCCTCCATCATATTTTCAGGCACAGCAACAGCTACAGCAGTTTGTGTGCTCAGAGTAAAACCCAGCAGCCTTCCCACAGAGCCAGGCTTCTCCTGACTCAGAGCAGGAGCACAGCCCAGGAAACACATGCAGTGCACAGAACTGCAGGATGTTCACCTTGTTTTCTTGGATCTTCGTTGGAGTTGTTGTGTTACTTTTGTTTTCTCTTTGTTGACGACGTCTAGCTGCCTCTTGTTCCTCCTGGGGACAGGGGATGGGAGATGTCAGCATTTGCTCCTGTATTCAGCACTTTTTAAAACAGATCACCTTGTTTCCCAGCTTAGTTTTCCACGAGAAAAGGGAACAAAGTTCCCGTGGCTCAGCCCACACTCAGGTGAGAACAAGTCCTTTTCCACCTCCAGAGGGAATTAAATCTCAGCCTCTTCCCATATCCTCCCCTCCCAGCCCCACACTGATGTATCAGGTTTCATTTGCATATTATTATTATTATTATCATCATCATCATTACACATTTCCATAGCTTCTCCACATCCCCAACACTTCCTGGTGTCACTTTAAAAATCTTCCACGACTGAAATGGCAAAGCCATTCATCATCATCTCATTCAACTTCAGCCAAGTTTATTGAGGTGGCTAAGAAAAACCAAAAGCAGCAACTTTTCAGGTTGATTTTCTCCCAGGCTGACAGGAAATTTCCTTACTCAGAGAAAATCTCTTTTTCTCTCTGAAAAAAAACCTCTTTCAGACAGGAAATTTCCAAGAGCTCAGTCAAAGCCTTTCTTGCCCCTTCCAGGTGAGGTTTAATCTGCAAGGGACTTCTGGCAATTCCACCACTCCTTTGATTTAAGCACATTATCAACCAAACCAGTGGCAGGTTGAAGTGTGAAAAGCAGGAAGGTCAAAATTACCCTCACCTTGTTTGTTTTCTTTTCTCTAAGAAGTCTTTTTTGTCCCAAATTTGAGTGGAGCAATCTGAAATAATTCCCTTTCAGAGCCCCCATGAGCCTGTTCTTACAGAGCCAGTCAGCCTGAGGATGAACATTCACCTGAAGTTTTAAATTAAGTGGCCTCACTTAATTCTCTTCCTGGGAATCCACTGATTATTCAGGTTAGCACAGCCCTGCAGAGTCCCCAAAAATTCTCTGGCATTTGAATTCCACGTGTAAGAGCCCAGGCTGCAGCTAATGACAACTCACTCTGTGCCTCCAATGGCACGTCCCAAAAGGAACATTCCAGAGCATTGCTCAGCTTCATTTCAGGAGCTGAGCACTGGGACAGATTCAAACCATCATTCCCTTCTTTAATTCCAGTTCTTTAATGAAGAAATAGCTCATTACAGACCTCCAGTGCAAGGTAAAAGCACCTTGGGGCTGCCCCATTAATTCTCTATTAGAAATCCCTTGGACATGATTGAATTAGTGCTTGATGGCATCTGAGACTTCCCTTCAATTAGCTCCATGTTCTTTTCCTACCAAGAAAATCTGATTTCCTATCAATTCTGTCCACCTGTGATTAAATTCCTCACAGTGCCTGCTCCCTTACTTGGAGTTTTCTACAGAAAATGACTGAAACTTACCCTGAGTTTTGGATTTTTGAGACTAGAAAAATAGTTTTCAAGCTGCAAATAGAAAGAGAAGAGAGTCATCCTCAAAGCCATGACAGATGAACACAGAAGAATAAAATATTAGCTTAAAACAAGTGCAGAACTGCAGAAATTCTGACTGCTTTGCTTCTGATAAGCTGCATCAAGAAGCCATTTACATTCATTCTTTTCAGCCACCCAGCCTGTTGTGTAACAGGGCATAATCCAACCTCTCCAAGCTCTGATCATCCCCACCACTGCCTGGCCTTGTTTGAAAGCTTTGTGTCACATATCTGCCCTCAGCAGAGGCTGATTTTCAATGAAGTTATTTTCACTGAAGCTGCTGCACCCTTGTACTCCCCCATTTTTCTGCACTCTGGCACATTCCTGAACAAAAGCTTTATTAGACTAGAGCAGAGTAAGAAAACCTGCCTTACTATCCCACTGCAAAAACCTTGGACAAATCAAATAAATGATTGGTCCACAAAAGTTTCCATTTCCACAGGGTCTGTTGGGTTTTATGGGGGGCTTGGGGGCTTTTTTTTGGGGAGGAGTTGGTAGGTTGGGGTTTTTTGGGGGGGAGGCTGTTGCTTGGGGTTTTTATTGTTTGTTGGTTTTTTTGTTTTTTTTTTGTTTTGTTTTCTTTAATTGAAAAAAAAACAGTGAACACATCACCATTGTTACAAAGCTTGGGCTGCTTCTACAGCAGCTGAGAATTTTACTAAAATTGAGATTTACTGGTTGAATATGACTGAATGAAATGGTCTGTGCACCAGAGGAATCAAAGCCCCATTGAGTCTTTCCTCTCTCAGGAAATTCCAGCAGGAGAGCCCAAATCTAAGGAATGATATCAGTGAATCTCTGCAGCTTCAGGAAACCAGCACTGCCCTTAACCCCAGGCTCAGTTGGCACACTCAGGTGTGTAAATCCACAAAGGGACAGGCACACCAGCCCCAGGCAGGAGGATGTGGAGGTGGGAAATGCTGCCCTGGAGCAGGGCAGAGGCTGCTGGCCCCATGGCAGCCCTGGTACTCACTATGGTTCTGTCAATTGTGTGCAGGTAGTAGGACACTGGTTTCCCCGTCCAGGACACGGAGCCCTTCAGTGGTGACAGCTCCACAACCCTCATGATAGTGCCAATATCTGTGGGAGGAGAGGCAGGTTAGGGGAAAGCTCAGCTCACACCAGCCAGGCACCGACACACAGAAATCTGGTTTGCAGATCTGCCAGGAAAACACTGCTGGGAGTTGGAAGGGAATTTCTCACTCTCCTGCTACGTGCACCCCACAGGAAACAAACATGTGGGAGATGTACCTTCCAGCCACCCCAGAGGGAGCTGCTCACTTCTGGCCAACAGAACTGTGTCCCACACAGCTTTTCCAAGGAACAACACATGTGTGTGACAGGATTGAATTCAACAGTCCCAGGACGTCACCAAGCCAGCCCCTGTCAGCTGCAGCTGCCCCATGGTTGGACTGGGCACAAACATGTTCTGGGTTTGCTTTCTTGTCTAGATTTGTTTTGTTCTCCAGAATTAATAGCTGTGGGATGTGCCTTCAACATTCCCACAAACACTGAGCGAGTGGCAGGGCCGCAGGAGAAATTATGGCACATTTCTAATTAAACACAAATGACCCAGAAGAGGCCAAAAAAAAGCAAGGTTTGGGATTCAGCAACCTCAACCACTATTTTGACCACATTTTAATGCTTGTTTTCATTTGTCCCAACTCTTTCCACATTTCCACTTCTTCCTACAGATGGAACTGCTGAGGACAGAAGTGCTATTGAGGGAACTGGTGCCTCCTTCTTAAAGCTTGATCTTTTCCAGTGTTTTGTATAAATCATTGAAGTGCTCATCCTCGAGATCACAGGATTTGATAGACAGGTGAGATGTGACTCAAGTCATGCTCAGGCACCAAAAAAAGCCCTGCTGAATAAAAGCATTATGGAAAACCTTGTGGGGCAGTGGAGCAGTGACATCCTGTGTTCCATGTGCAGGACAGGGGCCCTGGCTGGGGATGGCATTTCCCTGAAGTGTCACTGCAGCAGGGCACTGAACACGCCCCAGGCCCAGCACAGCCCACACAAGCTCATTTGATCTTGGTATTTCCCAGACATTGGATGGGCTCAGAAAGGGATTAAGCCATCAAATTTGTTCTCACAATTCTCCCTGTTTGTAGCATGCAAAGGTAATTTTTTAGGGTCTTTTATCTGAATCCCTGGAAGTTTCTTACTGGTGGAAGTTGTTGGCTCTCCTTTTGCTAACCCTCTCACCCAAACAAACCTCAATTAATCATCTCAACATAATTTTAACATCAGCATTTCCATTCAGCATTAAACAACAGCTGAGATCTGAAACTTCAGCATTCTGGAAAACATTCCCAATGAATCCATGCTGGGCTGGGAGCTGGAATGGGGTAAAGATTTGGCTCAACTGGCTCAATCAGTCGTAGCCAGGGCTGCTCTGAGGTGAAAGAGCAGCACAAGCTGACCTCAGTCTCCCAAAAGCAGCAGAGAGAGAAAGAAACGGGAAGAATCCAGGAAAGAAAAGGCTTGAGAGGCCAAAGCCCTCTATTTTTGTGGGCAGGTCTAATTGAAACCTCTCCAAAGGCACTCTTGGATTTCCTCAAGCTCTGGTGGGCTCTGCAAGAGGGGCCAAGCTTCACTCAGGCTCTCTGTGCCTCATTAGCAAACTGACAGCTTGATCCCAGCTCTCCTGAGGCTTGAGGAGTTCCAGGAGCACCATTCCATCATTTGTCCCTTTTATTTTCAAGTCCATGTCCCCAAAGACTTGGCAGTCCAGCACCCAAGGGTCAGTAAGGTACAAACCACCAGAGGCCCCAGAACAGGGAAGAAAAGTGCAGGGTTGGGTGCTTGATGTGTGGGACATCCACAAAAATTCCAGCTTAAAAATAACTCCCAAGAGCACAATTTACTTAATGACAGTCCAAAAATTACTATTCTTCAAAAGCAGTTTAGGCCAAAATTAGACAGCACAGCTTGAGATTTAGAACTCAGTGAATTGCTCCCCACATTTGCACATGGAGGGAACGAGGGGGGGTTGATTTAGGGAAAATTTAGCACTGGGCACTGTAAATATGTGTAAAGCCCAGCTTGGACTGATCTTTTGCTTGAGAAATTTCATAGAATAACCTGAACTGGAAGGGACCCACAAAGAACGTCCATCCAACTTCTGCACAAACACCCCAGGTTCAAAAATGAAAGCCTGAAAAAGGTCAAAAGCATAACCAACAACATGGAATGTCCCCAAACCTCCTTAAACTGCAGCTCATGTCCTTGCAGAAGACAATGCTGCCAAACACCAAGTCTGGTGTGTTCAGAGGAGAAGGAAAACAGGACCCTGTGTTGGCAAGAAACCAGACCCAGGGCCTGGGTGTGTCTGGGAGAGGTTTGTTTGCTCAGTGCACAGCACAGGAGATGTTCAAAGGGGAACATTTCACAGAATCCTGGGATGGTTGGGGTCGGAAGGGACATTAAATTCCATCCAGTCCCACCCCTGCCATGGCAGGGACACCTTCCACTGTCCCAGGGTGCTCCAAGCCCTGTCCAGCCTGGCCTTGGGCACTGCCAGGGATCCAGGGGCAGCCACAGCTGCTCTGGGCACCCTGTGCCAGGGCCTGCCCTCCCTCCCAGGGAACAATTCCTTCCCAGTATCCCATCTACCCCTGCCCTCTGGCAGTGGGAAGCCATTCCCTGTGTCCTGTCCCGCCATCCCTTGTCCCCAGTCCCTCTCCAGCTCTCCTGGAGCCCCTTTAGGCCCTGCCAGGGGCTCTGAGCTCTCCCTGGAGCCTTCTCCTCTCCAGGTGAGCACTCCCAGCTCTCCCAGCCTGGCTCCATAACCTCTAAGCCTTAGGAATCCTGACTGGTGGGATTTCCCTGCCTGCTTTGAGGTGTAAGGAACTCCCTTGTGAGTCACAGCAGCTCTTTGTGGCTGAGGAAATGAATCACACCCTTGAACTCCTGATTTCTCTTCAGCTCCAACATTGCCCAGCCAGACACACTGATGGAACCAACACCAAAACACAGCAGCACAAACCCCACAAAAAGTGTCTGCTCCTCTCCTCTCTTGGGTGGGTTTTTTTAAGATTGATTTTAAGCACCTGTCACTTGGTGTGCCCCAATAATCCAACAGCATTTTCTACTGAAACAGCTCCAAAAAGCAGCAACACCCCCCCCAGACACTTCAGATAATGAATACACACAACTGTAATGAACAATAAAAAGGGCAATCATACCACTCAAGTTTCGACTGTTAATTCTAAAATTTAGAGGTGCAAAAGGTTTTGAGGACACAATTCTCCCACCTGGAAAAAGGAGGAAAAAAAAAAAAGGGCACAGTCAGCTCCATTATTTGTTCTAGAAGTAACTACTTATTAAATATAACCCAGTACAGAGCCCTAAAGAGCAGTCCTATAAAACTGCCCCTTGTATAGCATTAAAAAAACCTAAATCCCTTAATTCTCATTGTGACAGCCCCAGGAAAGCCAATCTGTGATTCCTGCCAGGTGACACCTCAATGATTGCTTTAAAATGACAGATTTGAAACATTTGGGGAAAAAAGAGCATGTTAATTCTCTGTGGCAATCTGAAGAAATTTCAATTATCTCCTTCCTACTTGGGATCTTTTCTACACAAGCCCCCAAAGCCCTTTTATTTAGAGGCCACTAATCTCCATTTCATGGGTATTTGGAGGTCATTCAGCAGAGCCTGAAGCACACTGTGGGAAGAGAAATCAGGTTTCATCATTGTAAAGGGGTCTTGAACCATCCCCACCTTCCCACTGCTCTCAAGCCACCATTAAACAAGTTTGGAAACTAAAAAATAATCCAGTTAAATTAAAGAAAACAGCTTAAGTTTGGGGGTTTTATGGTTTGCAGCAGAGCCCCAAAGTCACATGATTTATTTCAGCACAGAGCTGTGCCATGGGAAGCCACAGCTGCTTTGTTCACACCACACATTTTTCTTTTCAGAAATTGTTATTTCTGTCATTTCTGCCACAACCAAGCAAAACTGTTACTTCTGCCAGTGGTTAAGAGCAAAGAAAAGACACCCAGGGCAATGGAGAGGCCCTGATGGGCCAGTGGGTGTCCCCAGGCTGCAGTGTGGCTTCTCAGGAGCATCCAGTGACAGTGGCCCAGTTTTCATGGCATTGTGGAACCATTAAGGTTGGAAAAGACCTTGAAGATCATCAAGTGCAGCCATCAACCAGCACCACCACCATGCTCAGCACTAAACCCTGTCCCCAAGTGCCACATCCCCAGAGGTGCTGAGCATCCCCAGGGATGGGGATCCAGCATTTCAGGAGTTAACACCCAGCACTGAACGTGCCAGCTCTGAGAAGCAGAACCCAGGAAGTGAATTCTGCATGGAATTACAGATTGGCCTTCCCAAGGTGTCCCTCTGCAGCCAAGAATCATGGCATGGGTTGGGTTGGAAGGACTTTAAAGCTCACCCAGTGCCACCCTCTGCCATGGGCAGGGACACCTTCCACTGCCCCAGGGTGCTCCAAGCCCTGTCCAGCCTGGCCTTGGACACTGCCAGGGATCCTGGAAAGGACCTCTTGGCTGTTGGGTGTTTTGTGGGCTCCCAAAAGAGGAAAAGATGGACCAGCAGCTCCTCCCACCCCAACCCTGCTCCAGAGTCTTCCCAGCAGAGGGGATGCTGCAAGAAGCCAGGCAGGTCTGGGCAGACACAAAGGTGGGAAGTAGAAATCCCACTGTGGTGCAGACATTTGGCCCCAAGGCACAGAACAAACCCCAAGGCCTGGCTTTGCCAGCTGGAACTGAGCCTTCCTCCCACCCCAGGTCCCACAAGAATCAGGAAACCAAGGGAAAAGCATTTCCAGTTGGATTTACCTTCCTTCATGTTTGCAAAGCGTTCCTTCAGCTGGTGATCCACCTCAGGCCCAAAGGCAAAGTTATTCACAAAAATAACACTGCAAAACAATGATCCAGTTAAAGACCAGGGAGCCAGGAACACCCCACAAGGACCCCCAGTCACACCAGAGCCATTGGGAGCCTTCCCAGCCATGGACAGACCTGCTTGTCCCCAACTCCACAGCTCCTGCCACACAACACGTGGAGAGCAACACTCAGCACTTCATCCTCTTACTTCTTGGTGGGGACTTCAAATATTACAGCAAAATATCAAAATCTATTTTAGAACCATAAACTGGTTTGGGTTGGAAAGGACCTCCAAGCTCATCCAGCGCCAGCCCTGCCATGGCAGGGACACCTTCCACTGTCCCAGGCTGCTCCAAGCCCCATCCAGCCTGGCCTTGGACACTGCCAGGGCTCCAGGGGCAGCCACAGCTGCTCTGGGCAATGTGTTTCTCTTCCAGCTCCAAATTCCCCATAATGCCAGAAGACAGTGACATCTTAGCTCATTTTCCCTGTCCTAAACCCAGCACGTCAGCCCTACCCACAACAGAGGAGCTGCATCTTTCCTTCTGGGTTAGGAAATTCCATGAGGGGAGGGGGATGCTCCTGGGAAAAAAACTCAGATGGAAACAAAGAAATCTGCACAGAGGCAGAATCCCACAAATGATAAAAGGGCTTGGGAAAGAAACAGAACATGCCACAGATGAGAAAAGAAACACCCCTTTAGTTTTAAGGTCTAATCAGCCTGGTCTAATTGTCCCCGGTGCCCATTTACTACCAAGCTGTGACAAGAGTCCTCAACATCTCTTGGAAGTGGTTGAGCTCCCTGCTGAATGAACATGTCAGGGGAGCTTTGGGATGGAGCTCAGGGAAAGGTTCTACCCCCCGAGGGTGCTGGGCACTGCCCAGGCTCCCCAGGGAATGGTGCCAGCCCCAAGGCTGCCAGAGCTGCAGGAGCGTTTGGCCAACGCCCTCAGGGATGCTCAGGGTGGGATTGTTGGGGTGTGTGTGCAGGGCCAGGGGCTGCACTGATCATCCTGCTGGGATCCTTCCAGCTCAGGATATCCCAGGATTCTGTGAAGTGTAAAAGCCATCCTGGCCTATTGTTCCCACATGAAGAACTGATTTCTTTGCTGGAAAACTCCCTTCCCAGTGCCTCCACACATGAAATGTGTTCAACAAGGACATGGAGTTTAAGAGCAGCAGTCAAAGCTATTAAAAACCACGAATGAAAAAAATGTTTATGCACCAAGGGAAAAAAAACGTTATTCTTGCTACGCCTTGCTCTTGGAAATTTGGGAAACCCTGCCTGGCAAGTAAAACTAGCAGGGGTTTCTTCCTCCTCCTTCCCATGTGCCAAAAAAAGGCCTTGCAAAAGAGCCAAACATATTAATGGGACTAGAAAACATCCAGGAGAGGAAGGGAAAAAGCCAGAGCCTGCAGATGTGTGTTTTTATAGTGTTCACTCTGGCCCAGGATTTTGTGTGCACGTGCAGGGCACAGGAACCCTGAATCCCCCTTGGGCTCAGCCCTCATCCCAGGGGGTTTTGCCAAGCCACAGGCACAGGGACCCCCTGGAATACACAGGGAACCATGTCCTGGTCCCAGCCCCATCCCTGGAGGAGCCCAAGGCCAGACTGAACAGGACCTGAGATACAGGAAGGTGTCCCTGCCCATGGCAGGGGTGGCACTGGATGAAATTTCAGGTCCCTTCCAACCCAAACCATCCCCAATCCTGCACCACAGCCGGGTGGAGCAGCACTGAGAGCCGCAGTGAGTGCCATGCCACACAAACCAAACATCTCCCAGCACTTCTGGGGGCAGTCAGAGCTCCTGCAGCCAAAAATGGCTCTAAAAATTTCAATTAATTCTGAGGAAAGCTGCCCGGGCAGCAGAGGATTGTGCACTTGGAATAACAAGCAACAAAGCCAAACCCAAGTGTGCTGCAAGGCTGGGACAAGTGTGTCCACAAATGAAAAGGCACCTCCAGAAAGAAGTGAGGGACAGAATCCTGCAGGAGTCACCAGCCTGGCAGACGCCTCCTCCAGCCCCTCAAAACCAGAGCTTTGGGAGCAATCCAGGAATTGCCACAACTCTGAGGGCTTTCAGAGCTCTCTTTGACAACTGCCTTCCATTCCCCCACGTAACAGGGTGGCCCAGAAGGTCATATAAAAATAAAGAGGTTTTTTTCTACCCATAAGGCAGAAAGAATGCAAAGCTTTAAAAACACAGACGACTTTTATTGCTTTTAACAAATTTACTCCCTTTCTGCTCCCTCAGAAAGGAGCCCAACCCTCTGCACAGCTCTCCACATAAATAAATCTTCAAGACAATTCATTTAAATGAACTTTCAATTTAAATTGAAACAAACTCACTTGGGTCTTTCCATTAGAGGGAAAGTGAGCCTGTGTGCCCCAATAGCCAAGAGAATGAGTGTTTTGCCAGAATCCCTGACATGAACTATAGGGATGTGCAAAACAAATGAAGGTTTGTGCTCCTCTTATAGCCAGAATTTCTCTTGGATACACCCTTGTATGGAATATCATGGGACATGCACTCAAAGCCATTCCTCCAGTCAGAACACAGGATCTAAAGAGGCCAGTGGAAGAGTTGGCAGATAGGCTTTGGGTATTTGCTATGGAAATTCTATATAAAAAGCTGGCCAGCCTCCCAATTTCCATTATACAAACTCCCAAATATCCAGCTCAGAAAGCAGCATTCAACTGCTGTACTGTACCTTGTGTTTGCAATCCTCTCTCTCCATTCTTCTGAGAGGAAGTCACCTCTTTCCAGCTTAAAACAAGACAAAGAACACAGAAATACAGAGGGGTTATCAGGGTTCCCTCCTGCTCCCTTCAGAGAGGGACAAACAGGCTGCACCAGCTCCCTGACCCCACAACAACCACGGAGAAATGGAACCTTCTGGAAGCCCTGAGGTGGAGCAGGGAGAGCTGACCCTGCTCATTCCTCAGATCCCAGAGGTTTCTCCCTCCCTGCTCCCACCCTCGGCCGCTCTCCTGCGTGGGAAGAGCAGGGAAGGGTCTCTGGCTGCTCCATGCAGAAGGCAGAAGTGCTGGCACTCAATCCAAAACTGATCAGCAGATGCCTTCTGAAGGCCCTCCCAGCTGGTGATCCCCCTCAGCACAGGGAGCTGAGCTTGGATTGGGGACAACTCCTGCTGCGAGCCCTGGCTCCCAATTCAGGCTCTTGCTGCACAAACAAGAATCTGATTTTTGTGGTGCTAAATATAAACCCTGAGCATTTCTAACACTTTCAAGTTGGAAATGAAGTAACATAAAGGCCTTGTTTGGAAATAAATACAGTTATGACTTCAGTAGTGGCTTGTGGAGCACCTTTCTGATGACACCACATCAAGTCCCAGGTGAACACAGAGCTCTTGCACAGACTGATGTTTTCTCAGTCGTGTTTTGGAAATGGGAGAGGAGCCCATGGGCCACTCTTCTGCTGTGCCACAAGTCAGGCAGGAGGAGGGTTGGGGGAGGAAGATAAAAGGAGGAGAGAAAAAAACAAGGTGCAGCTCTCTAGTTAATGCTGATGACACCCTTTGAAGGTGATGGTTTGTGCCAGAACCTCAGGAACATCAAAGCAACAGCAGCAACTGCTGAGGATCCTTCTCCTGCACTGATTTCTCTGCATGGGAGGGAGGGAGGATTTCAGATGGCAGCACTAATTGTCATTAGTGCCAACTCCAAAGTGCCAGCACTGCAGTGCAGACACTGGGACAACTTCCATCCCTCAGGGCTGGCTCAGCCTGGGCACATCCAAAGGGAGCTCCAGGGCCTGGTGCCACTCAGGGACACAGAGGGGGTGACAAACCTGCTTGAGCCACTGGGAAGGACAAAGCCACAGGTGCCAACAGGAAAGGGGCTGCTTCCAGGAGGAGAGGAAGGGGGAAACCACCCAAATGTCCTGCTGCTACACAAGAGGGCTGAGAAAAGTGGACATTCAGGGTTCTCAGGCAAGAGATCGAGAACTTTGTCAAGAGCCTCAAGTGCTAAAAACTGAAGAGAATGGGCAAGATTAGCTCAAGTTATTCAGAAATACCTGTTCCACCAGCTGGGCTGAAATCAGAGTTAAAGCAGAATAACTTTAACAGATACCTGTGATCTCCCACCTGCTGGGAGGGGAAGCACCTTTGACATCCCTGCTGTAAGAAAACCAAAGGCTAAGCTGGAAGCTGAACTCACAGATCCAAACCAAGGACACCTTGCTGGGTACTGGCAGCATCTAAACCAGAGACTCAACATCAAAAAAGGTTGAAGAAGCGTTTTTCTCATCTCTCATAAGGGAAGATTTTTTTCTGGATGTCTATATGCAGACACCATTTCTAGATTGATTTTAAGAGATAATTTTGTCTCAGCCTTATCTATTCTTGCAGTGAACAGTTCCACGGTCGAGTAACCAAGACAAAGTCAAAGAAAACCCACATGACAGGCAACTGTGTTTATTTTATAACAATTTTTGCAAGTCAGCTTCTCGATGGCATTCTCCACACCACCAGTTTCTACAGTCTCCACAGGGTTTTCCTACACTAACAGGGAAAGAAAAACATTGGGAAAAGCAGGAACCACAAATGCCACAGTCTCCAAGAGAACAGAGAACCAACGTAACATGAAACGATTTTGAAAAGCTAAACTTCATAGAAAGGTCTTGAAATCCAACCTAAGTGGCTGTTAGGCCTCACTTGGGTCCAGTTTCACTGTGTGTTTGCTCTGTCTATGTAGTTAGAAGAGCACTTATAAGCAAAATCTCCAGGTTTTAACCTGATATCACCCATGGAGGATGAACACTTTGCAAGCCAGAGCCATTTAACAATTCAAATGAACCACAGCCCAGCTTAAACACATCTATTTTTGTATGGCACTGCTTCCCCAGCTCATGCTTAGCCAAGAGTCAAGGGAAAAACTTCACCAGGAAAAACACTGGAGTACAGAAATAATCAGAAATACAGAAATAATCTCAGCCAAAACCATGGCTGAGAGAAAATGGGTTATTTTTTCCCTCTGGAAGCAAGGCAGTGATTCCTGGATGCTCCCCTCTAACAGAGACTGAGCTGCCTGACCCCTGTAACCAGCTCCTTACCCAGTCTGCTGGGACAGTGATCAATTAATGATGCCCTAAAAGAAGGAAAGGAGCCCTTTAAACATCAACTGACACAGAGAATCCACAAAAAATTCCCCCCCCAAATCCCACTCAGCTCGGTGGTTTGCAATAATTTTGAGAGTGAAACAAGAACTGGGAAGGAAAGTGCAGCTGATTAATCCCTGCCCCAGGGCAGCAGCAGCTGAAGCAGCACAACGTGGCCCATGCTGGTCACTCAGGGAGAAGGGGACACATCCACACGGTGACAGCCACAGGGCCACACTCACTCTCTTCCTCCACTGTCCCCTCCCTGCTCCTGTTCCTCCTCTCTCTCAGAAACTTAATCTCCTTAGTGAATAATGAATGGAAGGGACCATCTGTAACACAGATATTTTCATCTGATTAGACAATGCAGGAGATGCTTTATCTAACAGGATAATTAGCTCAGCCAAATCGCCTCCAGAGCTGCTGCCTGCATTGCTTCTAAATTTAGAAGCCAGACCAGGTTTTTATTCAGGTTTTTCAAACAGACACTGCAGGAAGACACTCAGCAGCATCTGATTGCTGTAACTCTGCCTGCAGCTGGATGGAAAGCAGCAGGTCCCAGCCTAGGGGAGGCAGCCAGAGGTACACAGAAGGTGTGAGTTCACCATGGAGCAGAGCAGGAATTTGGGAAGGTCAGGCCCCTGTGCTGTGGAGGAGGCTGGGTTCTCACCCCAGTGTGGACAGGGAGGCTCTCTGGGAACACTCCACAGAGCCATAAATTCACAGGCAGGATGCCTCATCCCAGCCACCTCCGTGCAAACACTTGGCTCCCAAACACCCGGCCTTTCTGCCTGGAAAAGTACACACGGTTATTTTTAGGTCCCTGTTCTTTTCAAAAATAACCAGAGGCACGAATCCAAACCTCCAAAATGTGGCATCATTTCAAAGCCACAGGGGAAGTTTGGAGGGCTTTTCAAATGCCAAAACAGCAAACTTCCTGCTGAAAGGGGGCTGTCAAAAATACCAGGAGCAAACAGCTGGCTCTTCCTTCCCTGAGAGCAGCTCCTGGCAGCAGCAGGTTTGGAGATACAGGTGATGTCAGTCACCATCACAAACCAGCTCCTGGGCACTGGAACTTTCCACACAACTCCCTGCTTCTGCTCAGAAGAGGAAAAGCAGGCAGAAAGGCACCCCAAACCTAGGGAGAGACGTGCAAGCCACAGAGCCAGGCTTGCACTGATCCATGCCCAAAACTCAGCCCTGAGCCTCAGGGCTGAACCACCTCCAACCACCAGAAGCTCCTGGGAGCAGAGGCATCCACCCAGCCCAAATCCCCCCTGTAGGAATGCTGACCTGCCTCCTGCTCTTGGTCTGATAGTCATTGCCACCTCCTGCTAAAAGAAGCTTTTATGGAGAGCAGGGCAGGAATTCTGTTATAACAACCCTGAGTAAATAAACACAAAACTAATCCTGGTTCTCAGCAGAGTCCAGTGTGGGACTGCACTGCCTCCCAACTGCTCAGCCTGGGATCCTTCAAGTTGTGCTTATGTTGTCTCCAACATTTGGAATTTTGGGACCTCACAAAGCATTTTACAGGAACTAAGTTTCCAGAAAGACAAAGATGCCAGGCTTTCCATTCCACTTCTTCCTGTGTCCTCCAGGTACATCATGAGCAAGTCTGCTCTGTGTTTTCCTCTCTCAGGAAAAGGGAACAGGTCATAGGCACTGAAAACTCAACAAAAACAAAATAAAAAACCCCAAAACTTTTCCCAGTAGCTCCCAGTAGCACTTTGTGCTTCTCAGCAGTCTCAGCCTCCTGCCCCAGATACCTGGGATAGCTCTGAGATTCTGAGGCCACATGAGGATATTTACAGTTAGAAACCATGAAAACCCATCTGCCTCTTAATTGCCATGCCGGGTTTTAATTTGATGGCTGTACATATGCAGGAATTCCCCAAGAAAGACTCTCTAATTAGCCAGGCCTAATGACCTTCCCAAAGTCTCCTGCTTCCTTCAGACAAGTTTACTTGAAAAGAGTGGGGTAAAGTCAATCTTGGAAACTTCTCAGTTCCATGGGAAGAGAAAGGACAAGAGAAAAGGAGTTGGAACAAAGGGACATGTGTTGGAAGTGGGACATTCTAGTCCAAAAAGCTGAAGCAGAAGATGATGATGAAAAGCTCTAGAGGAGGGGGATCCTTCCCTTGCAATGCAGGAGAGAAGAGCAGAAAAAAAAAATCTCCTTTTCCCTAAATGAGCAGGAATTGCACATTCCCAAGGAGAGCAGGGGATGTAAATACTCATTTAAGAGGATTATGAGACTCAGTGACCAACAACAGCTGGAGATCAGGAGCTTCCCAAGGAGAATGAGGAGAAATTCCTCCCACTCCTCTCATGCCCCACGTGGATCCTCCCCCTCTCCAGCTGCAGGGATGATCCAGCTGTGGCTCTGCAGCCTTGGCCATCCAACACCCCCAGGACACTTTGCCACCTGCAGCTGGGGAAGCTGAATGTGCTTTCATCACCAAGTGACTACAGAACAACTGAGGCTGCAATTAGGTGTGGAACCATTGCTCAACAGGGATTTTTAATATATAATTGTGGGCAAAATAGGGTGGAAATACACCTGCACAATTTGGGGTTTATTTTAAATGTTGGCACTGGGCCTTCCTCTCCAGAATTCATGTCCAAGCTCAGAACTCCCAGCAGTAACAAGAACAATGCAATGGGGAAGGCCAGAAGGTGAATTTGAAGGCTGCAGAACAATTTGGTGAGGGAGCAGCGACTGCCCCCTTCTCTCCAAGGGTTCTCAAACACAAGTTTATTGTTTGGAGACTTTTGGGGGCCATGGGTTTTTGTTTGTTTACATTCCTAGCAACTTTATTTTAATGGTAATCTGAAAAAATCCTGTTGGGAGGATTTGGGGCAGGTTACAAAAACATCATGAGGTTCTGAGCCCCTTGGACTGCTGCAAAAGGCAAAAAGGACAGAAAATATTTCTCAGGAAGATTGTAGCAGGTGGGAAGGCTGGAGATGGTGAAAAGCTACAGAGAGCATTTCCCAAGTAAGAAGGAACTGTTGAGATGCACAAACCCAAGCATGGAACACTCTGCTAAAGTCAACTTTTCAGCAGATCACTTTTCAGGAAGAACCCAAAATTGGAATCTCTAACTGAATTGGAAATCTCTAACTGTACTGGGATCTTGGCTATTAAAACCATCTGAAAACCCAGCACGACCCTGCAGGCCCAGCTCCAGGATTTATTGCTGCCTTATACACCATGGTTTTTACTTTTACAGCAGGACAGAACCACCATCCAACAAAGCTCAGCCAGAGCTGCAGGTGGGATCCCACTGAACTCCTGCCAGGCCCTCCCTTCCTCCAGCACTTGATTCTTCTCAAAACATTGGGTTTTCATATGACTGCCTGTACCACTGGAGTGGAATTCACGAGTTGAGCTCTGCTGATGACAGATTATTTCAATTTGTGCTGATTTTGTCTCCAACATTTGGAATTTTGGGACCTCAAGAAGCATTTTGCAGGAACAAAGCTGTTTTCCAGAAAGACCAAGATGCCAGGCTTTCAATTCCACATCTTCCTGTGTCCTCCAGCTGCATCATGAGCAAGCTTGCTCTGTGTTTAAGTCACCTATAGCAGATGCTGCTAAGGAGTTCCTAAAGAAAATAAACTGCCTGGCAAAAGTCTGTTTGATGAATAAAAAGGAAATAAAATCTGCCCTGTGTGCCTACTGTAAAAGCCCAAAATCTGTGTTCAAGCATCACTCCAAGGTGACAGGAAACCAACTTTCCTTCAGACAAGAAGTGCTGCAAGTGTTCAACTCTTCCCCAAAAAAACCCCAGATTGCATATTCAAGGAAATTTTACTCTAAACACTGCAGAAAACAGAGTTAGAGAAGCCAAAGAACCTGGCAAAAATAAATAGCTTTGTTTCAATATAGCACCAGACTCTGTCACTTGGAATGCTCAATATGGAAATGCTGCCTAAGGCAAGCAATATGCTTCCAATATTTTAGTCCAAGTTCCCCTCCTATTCCTTAAATTACCCAGCTCAGAAGCAGAGCATCCTCAGGAACAATTCCTTTCATGTCATGCCAGCTGGGTGACACAATGGAAAAATGCCATATGGCCACTTCAGGAAAAGTAAAGCATTCCCAGTGCTTCCACAGCAGGAAGGAATTATCAATCCTGCTGCAGACCAGTCCCCCAGCAGGCCCAGCATCTCCTGGAAAGCAATCCCTCTATCCAGAACAGAAATTCCAGGAGGGAAGTGTTAGGGGCAGGTGGGAACATCACCTTCCCAGCCTCCTTCCCAAAGGGAGAGCTGGAGCAGCTTCACTGCAAGATGAGAGCACCAAGGATTCCAGCAGACAGAAAACTGGGAAATAAAGGCTGGGCAGCTCCAACCTGCCCCTGATCCCACAGGGAAGGGAAGGGAAGGGAAGGGAAGGGAAGGGAAGGGAAGGGAAGGGAAGGGAAGGGAAGGGAAGGGAAGGGAAGGGAAGGGAAGGGAAGGGAAGGGAAGGGAAGGGAAGGGAAGGGAAGGGAAGCGAAGGGAAGCGAAGGGAAGGGAGGGGAAGGGAAGGC
>WAAE01024366.1:82358-108429 GCA_013400495.1 Nicator chloris
AGGGAAGGGAAGGGAAGGGAAGGGAAGGGAAGGGAAGGGAAGGGAAGGGAAGGGAAGGGAAGGGAAGGGAAGGGAAGGGAAGGGAAGGGAAGGGAAGGGAAGGGAAGGGAAGGGAAGGTTCCCCAATCCTTGCTCACACCTGGATGCAGGACACGTGGCCAGCTGCAACCTCTGAGCAGTGACCCAGCTTCCCTAGGGTATTTGGGGATATCCCTGATCCACCCAGCCTCTTCCCTGTGGCAGAAAAGCAGAAATAGATGTGTTTTCAAAACTCCCAGTGAGTTCCTAATGTTCATCCATTTCCTGACTGCAAAGTGATTAAGCAGGGAGAATATTTTCCTAATGAAAATTACAAAGGGGAAGAAAGGGAGAAGGGTAGGAATGGAACAGGACAGTGCATGGATTTGCACATGCCTCACACCATCCTTGGAGTGCAAAACATCCTCAGAGATAAAGAAATATCGGGAGGAAGATAAAGGAATTCCAACACAGTCCTTGCCACAGGCAGGAAGATGCCCCATGATGACCCATTTACTCCTCTTGCTCCAGCTCCACCCTCAGAGCATCCAGCTCCAAACCAGAACTGACCACCCAGCACCCTCCCCTGAGGACCATCCAGCCTGTTAACTGCTCCTGGAGCTTCCTGCTCCAATCTCCAGCCACCCAGAACCTCCCCCCTGCCACCCCATCCCCTCCAGAACGGGGCCCAGGGGGCCACACCTTCCCCTGCCTGCAGAACCAAAGCTTCAGCTTTTATTCTCAACAGGAGAGTTCAGAACCCCAAGGAGGAGCTGCCATACCTGGCAAAACCCCCCATCCATGGAGAGAGGGAGGGAAAAAGCAAAAGGGGATTTTAACACAAACTGAAGACTCATGGCAGCCCCAGTCAGAACAGAATTTTAAAAGAATAAATCTTCCAGGAGTTTCTGGAAAGACCTGGAAGTGCTTCAAACAACACCATGCCCCACACCTGGCAAGACAAAGAGAGGGGTCTGGGAGGGTATCTTGGAAACACCATGCCCAGGATCAAGAGAAGAGCCAGGAAGCAGCTGTGGCTCCACTGCTGGGGGCTGAGGAAAGGCTGGAGGGGATTTACAAACTCTGCACATGAGTGTGGATCCCGATCTGCAGCTGAGTTTCACTCACTGTGTATTCTGCATGTTTCTTCCCATACCATTTCATCCATTTTCTGAACTCTCTGTCCATCGTCTGCAAGAGGGAGGAAACCAAAACCAGCTATTAGGACATCTCATACTTCCAATTCCATCAAAGCAATGGAGACACAGCTCTGAAGCACTCACTGATCCCCAAGAATTCTGTCTGGTTGGAGGTTTTTACCATTAACATTCCAAGGACAGGCAGACACAGCGCTCCTGCTGTTTAGTTTCTTTAAAAAACCAAACCCTCGTTTCCTTGGGGCCAAGGCAAAGCTGGCATCTCCAGCCCCCCTTTCCATGGAAGTTCCATGTCCTAAGAAAAGCCCTTACACTGCCCAGCACTAAAAATAGCCCAGCTTTAAGTTGTGGTGCATAATCCCACAAGGAGGAGGCGGGTGCAGCCCAGCCTGAGCCCAGGGAGCAAAGGGACAACCAGGACAAAGCCAGCTCTGCCAGGGTCACTGAGGAGGCAGAAAGGAGCAGGCAAAGCATCCCAGCAGCAAACACAGGGAGAATCCTGCTTCCCACAGCAACTGGGAGTGCTTCAAACTGCACCCAAACACACCAGGGCTGCAGAGGAGGGAGGGCTCTGCTGTTTTCCATTGTCCAAAGAAGGGAGAAAGGAACAAAATCTCATGTCCAGAGGGCTCAGTGCCTCACACATCCCCATCATCACCTTTCCAGAACCGGGCCCCAGCTGATCTTTAGGATTTGGCCCGAATTTGGAGGTGTCTCACTCCCTGGAGACATTCCAAACCCATCTGGACACATTCCTGCTCCAGGTGACCCTGCCAGAGGTCCCTTGCAACACCAACTATTCTGTGATTCTGTGTGAGAAGCCCAGCAGAAATTCTGATCCCACTGAAAGCTCAAGCTGATGGCTGATCAGCTGCTTCATCAGCAGCTTAACAAAACTCTGTGTGTGTTGGCAGGAATGTTCTGTGCTCAAAAGCACCCCAAAGATGAGCAGGATAACACTAAAATCCTCAGAATTCTCATGTATGAACTTACATTTTAATTTATTAAGGTAACTTCACTGAAACAAATCAGTAACATTCTTCCTCTTTAGGTGAAGCTTTTCAAATTCTATTATCCATCTATTATCTGGGTACTACTATCATGATACCCAAGATGTGGTGGCACAGCCAATTTAACTGGAAACTCAACCCAACGTCTTCCAGAAATATTTGGAGGAAAACTGAGCCCTACCAGAGGCACAAGGCAGCTCCACACACTCTGACACTGCAGCAGCTCCTTGCTTGTTAAATCTGACAGCATTGAACCAGGGAAATAACACTTTGTTCACCCAGTAATCTCATGGAAGACTTGTGACACTGAAGGTACCCCAGCAGTGACCACCCCTAATCCTCCATTTGAGGGTCATTCTTTTGTTTGCTGTTTTCACCAAAGCCTGGTGTTTGCACAGTGACAGGAAGGGGTATTAGTGACAGCAAGAATTTCACTTTTCCTGATAAAGCTGACCTTAAGTTTAATGGGAAACACAGAGGGGATTCCTGGCCTTGTCAATGCTCCAAAGTGAAACCAGGATGTTCACACAGAGGGACTGCAGAGCCCTCCAGGTAAAAACTTCCACTCAGTCTTGGCAGGGGAAATAAAGTGGATTTTTAGGTCCTTGACTGATCAACCTCACAACTGTGTTTATGCATTTTTGCACACATCACTGAAAAGAAGGCTCAAGGAGTTTTATTTATTCCCCCCCTCCATGAGGGATAATTTTCCAGCCTGTTCAGGCAGAATCTGTGTTTTGACAATTCAGAGGGATCAGTTTCTCTTCAGGCTACTGAAGAAAGCAAACTTCTTGTGATAAGACATGACTGACCTTCCCTGTGTGCTGGTGGCCTCCCAGGTTTGCCTGGAACTCATCATCTCTGTGTGTCCCATTGGCACAGAATTAGAAGTACAAAGAAACCTGACTAAACATTATCAAACAATCATGGAATGGTTTGAGTTGGAAGGGACCTTAAATATCATTTAGTTCCACCCCCTGCCATGGCAGGGACACCTCCCACTGTCCCAGGCTGCTCCAAGTCCTGTCCAGCCTGGCCTTGGGCACTGCGGGGGTTCCAGGGGCTCCCGTAACGGCGCTGTGCACCCGGTGCCACCCTCACAGCCAACAATTCCTTGCTAATCTCTAATCTAAATCCCCCCTCCTTCAGCTTCAGGCCATTTGCTGCTTTTCCTCACTACAGGACTCCCAAGCAGTTACACAGCAGACACCCAGCACAGGCCTCAGGAGGAACTTCTGGTGGTTTAATAACTGAAAAAGGGGCAGCACCACCACAGGCAGACACATGGCCTTTAAAATATTTAAGAAACAATTGTTTGGTGAATTTACTCCTGGATTTGCTGCATGCTCTGGCCTCTGGGAGCTGCCTTAGAGCCATTCCAGACACAGAATGACTGCAGGTATTTGGGTGAAGCTTATACTGCACTCCCTCTTGAACAGGCCTTGGCATTAATGCTAAAAGAGCTTTCAGGGCCTGAAATCACTCTAGAAAGATGCAATGCTCCTTCTGAACATTCCAGACTGGACACACTCCTTTCCTCAAGTGCATCCTTGCATTGCAGGCTGATATTTCACTGCTCCAGGAGTGGCTGATGTGAGAAGCAGAAGTCCAGCAGGGCTGAAATGCTGCTTTTGCTGCAGCACAGCTCCTGCCAGCCTGCAGCAGTGAGCTCCTGCACCCACAGCAGCACGGCCCAGGCTCACTCACCTCAGCATACTTGGCTGGAATATCAGCTTTCTCCACTCCGTAGTGATGTTTGCAGTTGGTGGCTGCAGCCACTTGAAGCACCACCTGCCCCACACCTGCAGGGAACAAAAACCCCAGAGCTGAGAGCACTTGCAGGGGAAACCACTGCCAAGGGAGAGAAGCTTTCAGAGCAGAGGGCACACAAAACAAGCAGGTGAACCGTGGGGCTGGGCTGAGGGCAGTCTCAGCTGCCAGGTGTCTGACATTCCCAGCTGGAATGCACACTGGGGGCACTGGGCATTCCCAAAGTCATCCCCAGTGCCCTGGTGCTGCTCTGCCCCAAGAGCAGAGTGAGGAACACCTGATTTATTCCTGGGGCTAGACCAAACATGGGTCTGTGACCAAAGCCAGGGCCCCAGATATGATCTTCTTTGACCTTCCTGGACAAACAATTGTGAGAATCCAGGGAGATTTTGTTTCACTCCAGATGGAAAAGAGTTTCTCAGCTCTGATGTCTTTCTGAAGGTCTCATCTGAACATCAGTCCCTGACAGGAAATTTCAGTCAGTCTCACTGAGAGAGGAAGCAGGGGTAAAAAAAAAAAATCACTGAAGAGCCTGTGTATACATATTTTTATATCATTCTTTTATGTATATTTATATAATCAATATCTTTTATATTTTTGTAATATATATTACTATATTCTTATATACTTTTAATAGTACACTATTTAATATTTAATTATTCTACAATATATTATTTGATCATGCATAAAATATATAAATATTGAATATTTATATATAACTGTTTAGTATTTAAAATATACTTCCAAATTTAAGATATAATTTTTTTAAAAATATCTTTTTCCCCAGAAGTCCTGTATCACACACACTTGTTTGGGTTTAAATGGGTGAAAACTTCAAAACACATCAAGCAAGAGGGGAAATTCTTATTACTTCTTTCCTGTTCTGAACCAGATTTTACCAAGAAAAAGAACATCATCTTCTTACTCAGTATCTCTGTTGCACATGTGCTTGAGTCATACCTGGTTTCCCCACCAGCTAGACACCGATTTCCTTTTAAAACTGCAACTCTGTTGCAGTTCTAGGTTAGATTTTGTGGGGTTTCACAACTGTTCAAGTAAACTATAAAAGTTTTTCTGACACACGGACAAGTCAGAGGCAAAAACCCCTTCATTTGCAGAGTCCACACCAAGTGTTTCACATGGCAAGGGTCAAGAAATCCCATTTTCAGATACAAAGGGCATAAAGCAAATCCAGTGAAAACAGATGAACCCTTAGGAATGCAACTTTATGGGTCAACCATCATTTTTAACATTGCTTCTTCTTCACAAGTGTATCCAACAATACCAACACAAACAAAGGAGTTTGTAACAAGAGTTCATTGCATTGCAGGCTGATATTTCGCTGCCACCAGAACAGAAGTCTGGGCTGTTTGTTTGGTCCACTTAATCCTGGCATAAAAAGCAGGAGCATCTTTGGGGATTATCTAGAAAAGATGCTGATCCTGTAACACAATCCCTAGTTCTGGGTTACGACCCAAATATGGGGTTTTTGAAGTACAAACAGCAAAGAAAAACAGGAATTATGAAGCGGTCACTTACCACTGCCCAAGTCCACGAACAAATCATCCTCTGTCATTTTAATCTCATCGATCATTTGGGCCACCAAGTCAAAGGAAGTTTCTCCGTAGACCTCGGGGGAGAAGGGCTCGTAGTTGTTGAGTTTCTCGGGGTCTGTGACCGAGTGGTTGTAGACCTGCTGCAGGATGTGCCTGAGCAGCCCGTTGGACGGACGCGTGTTCAGCTTCATGGGCTGCGTCGTCCCCTTCCACTGCAGGGGACAGCGGGGACGGGGGTGAAGCCACCGTGGGGACAAGGGACTGCCACCAAGCCCAGCTGAGGAATGAGGGACAGAACCCTCCCAGCCCCTCTCCCTCAGCTTGGGCTGCAGGTGCTCCCTAAAGATAAAAACTGTGAACGGAACTGGAGCCAGGCTGGGAGAGCTGGGGGTGTTCACCTGGAGGAGAGAAGGCTCCAGGGAGAGCTCAGAGCCCCTGGCAGGGCCTAAAGGGGCTCCAGGAGAGCTGGAGAGGGACTGGGGACAAGGAATGGAGGGACAGGACACAGGGAATGGCTTCCCACTGCCAGAGGGCAGGGTTAGATGGGATATTGGGAAGGAATTGTTCCCTGGGAGGGTGGGGAGGCCCTGGCACAGGGTGCCCAGAGCAGCTGTGGCTGCCCCTGGATCCCTGGAAGTGTCCAAGGCCAGGCTGGACAGGGCTTGGAGCACCCTGAGACAGTGGAAGGTGTCCCTGCCATGGCAAGGGTGGCACTGGCAGGGCTTTAAGGTCCCTCCCAACCCAAACCATTCTGTGGAACTGCAGCAATTGCACACCAGAACTTTGTCACACCCCAACTAACAGGTATTTCACAGGTGATAAAGGGGAATTTAAAGAGATGCAAAAAACAGTTGGCAATGTCAAGTACAACAGTGAATAGAGTTGGGGTGGGTGTCAAGGTTTGTTCACCCCTCTTTTCTTTACTATCCCCACTGAACTGATGTTGACTGTAAACACAAGAACAGGTTAATTTTGCCCCAGGAGCTGTCACATGGGAGGGATCAGATACACTCAGACAGGGAGTGGCAGGAAGGAGATGGAAATCAAGCTTCCTTTCTTCTTCAGAAAGAAAACACTCCTACACAAAAAAGTTGTTAAGTTTTAAAAATGTCTACCTCTCCCTTTGATAAAAACAAACAAAAAAAGGGCAATTCCAGGACCTCTTCTAAACATTCCTGTGAGATTCAGATGGGAAGGAAAAAGTTAAACCCATCAGGTTTGCCAGTTCAGATTGCAACTGCAAATGCTGAATAGCTGCTAATATTTAGCTATTAACCAATCAACATAGACACGAAGGTGCTACAATCCAAATAAGCACAAGTTTTTAAGGCCCAAAAAATTAAGAAAATCACAGCAAAAAAGGCTTGTTGCCATGATACTGCATATTTCAAATAATTCTCATAAGCACAGCAGAGAAAAAAAAATCTACCTATGCTTTCAAATTAAGCAGAATTGTAGCATTATTCATTGTTCATGTTTTGCTTCCTCCAGTTCAATCTTTTTTGGGGGTAAGAGAACCAAAAAGCTCATTAAATTGGCCTGAAAACAGATTACACTCTACTTTAGCCAGTGATCCTACAGGCCAGAGCAGCTGAACTGTGGCAAGGAAATTCCTAAGCCATGGATCACTTCCACAACACACAGGAGAGTTCATATGGATTATTTAAGTACCCATAAGTCACAGGTTTCCCTGTGCAAAAGTCAATCTATAGGAGAAATCCCTGTGTTAAATGCAGATAAACCTTTCCTTCCCCCTAAAGGCAAGTCAGCAGTTCCCAAGTGGCAAAAGAACAGTGCCAGAAGGGCACAAGGAAGAGCAACAGTTCTGAATTTGGCAATGAAAAGTGGTGTGTAATTCCCTTTCTTTCTGTAAGAATGTCCCTCCCATACTAACTCTTTGGCTGCCCACGTGTGATCAAGAAAATAAGTTCAATACCAAGCTCAAGTCCCCCACAAACTGGAAGTGCTGGATATGGCCAATGCTCCAGGAACAGGAACAAAGCAGCACTGAGCCAGTCACAACTTTCTGCTGTTCTTCACTCCTTGAATTTAACGTGGCACACAAAAACCTGGGCAGGGCCCAAATTGAGTACTCACCAACTGGTGGATGCTGTCGATGGCTCGGTTGTACTTGTCACACAGTCTCTGCATGCTCTCAAAGCTGGGGGGAGAACACAGGGCCAGCTCAAAACACGCAGCCTTGAAGGTAAAACCTTGCCCTTTGCCATCCTCTTGCCTAGTAGGTATTTAGGGTTTGTTTCTTTCAGAATATGTAATTACATACATAGATTTAAGACTTTGTTTCCTTTAAATAAAATCCTCAGTAGACTAGGAGTACATGACAAATAATATTAGTTCCTTTATTGTAAGTCATACTTTGAGTACAACCCTTTTCCTGGTAAAGTTCTGTATTCTCAGAACCTCTCCTCCATATTTTCAACTGAGCAGAAATTCAAGAGTTCTGTGTATTTTTCTCCTTTTTGCTATCATCTCTCCACAATAATCAGTCCTGAGACAAGCAGATGCTTTTCCAGAAATTCACTCCGGGACTGAAAATGCAGACAGAGCCAGAACACAGCCTAAAACATCACCCATGAGGAAAGCCTGGGGATTGCTCCATGGGCTGCCTGGGATCGTGGTCAGCCCAGGCAGATGCCCTAATGACACAAGCTGAGAGGATTAAATCCATTCACCTCAGGCCAGGAAAGAAAGGACATTCCTGGGAACATCAATCCTTATGTAATCAGACCCACAAAGCATCAGCAAAAACAACACAAGGAGTTACAGGAGTGACATTTCTAAACCACCAGCATTCCCAAAGCTGGGAAAGGATGGGGGGGCCAGGGGACATCAGAAGGGTCACTTCAGTCTCCTGTGATCCTCAGGGTCACTACACTGGCCAGGACACCTCTCCCCATGAGTTCTGCCCATTCCATTCCAAGCTTCCAGCTGCCTGTGTTTGTTTCCATGCTGGGAAGAGCAAGAGGCTGCAGTGGGGTTTGTCTGCATTTCCAAAACCTGCTGCTCATCCTTCACATCCTTGGCTCAGCCCATCTGCTGCCAGTGAGTTTTTTGACAAAGCTTTTTGGAAGAAGAAAAAAGACTGAAATCATTACCAGAATTCCAGTTCATGACTTCCTTGAAAAGCTGCAGGATAGTGAGGGATGAGTTCCGGGAACAGAGGGGTTTCACTTTTATTCAGCATTGCTGCCAACCACACTGATGGTCCCCACTGAAACACATCCAGTGAGGATGCCACAACCACAAAACTACAGTAATGCAGGTGCTGTGAGCAATCCACAAATCCAAATTAATGGATTTCAATGATGTGGGATGCCTGACCTCGATTACTCCTGTTGAATTTTCCAGGAGGAAGACAGGGCTTAACAAGTCTTCCAATAAAACAATTGAAAATTGAGAGAGGAAGCAATACCTTAAGCAGATCATGACAGAAATATCTGGTGCTGGGGAGGTTTAGGTTGGGAAAGGTTCTTCCCCCCGAGGGCGCTGGGCACTGCCCAGGCTCCCCAGGGAATGGTGCCAGCCCCAAGGCTGCCAGAGCTGCAGGAGCGTTTGGCCAACGCTCTCAGGGATGCTCAGGGTGGGATTGTTGGGGTGTCTGTGCAGGGCCAGGGGCTGCACTGATGACCCCTCTGGGAACCAACTCAGCATATTCTGTGATTCTACTCACAGCAATGCAGTTTCATCTGTAAACTTTCTTCTAGGAGTTCAGTCATTCTGTGGACTCGGATAAATTCAGTCTTTCCCATGAAGGCAACCAAGGAGGTTTTTGTAAACTGCAGCTTGAGCATCCTCCCTTTTCCCAGTCTCAGTAGAGCCAAGTCCATGCACAGAACCTCAGAACTGTCCACAGACACAGCACAGGTCAGGATCTGCCTCTCCCAGCCAGGAGGGGAATATCCCATGAGAGACATCCATCCTGAACTGCTCGTGGGTATGAATCCCCACGTGTAACTGAGGCACCTCAGAACCCCTCCAACTGCCCACAACACTCCTGGGAATTTCACCTGTTAACTCAGCCCCCACCTAACAGCACGGGGAGGGAGGGGAAGGTGCAGCTCCCACTGACACCCAGCTCTGCTGTGAACAGGAATTCCTGGTTACTACAGGAGTAGGAACCTCCGTGCCATTGAGATTCCCACCCTGGCTGCTCTCCAAGGGCGCAGATACCGATCATTGTTTCACAGTGAGTAATTCAACGTACAGCAGAGCTGCACTGGAGCTCTCTGCACTTTCCAATTATGTCCTTAATCCAACTGCCTTTGCCAATGTTGCTGTTACACATTTCCTACCAAAATAACTCCGGCAGAGCCTGAAGCCAGCTCTGAGAGCAAACTTCGGTTGGTAGTGTCTAAGAATAACCAGTTACACACTGGTTCACTACACCCTGTGCTGGCCTGAACTCCTGCTGGAAACAAAAACATTCCTCTCACCTTTTTGTATCATAGTCAATTAAAACATAGTTTTCCATGGCAAGCTTGAGATCTGGGATTTCTTCACAGACCCACCTGGAAGGAGAGAAGAAATAATGGATAGAGGTATTGCCAATTAAGTGTAATAAGGTCATTTGTCTCAATTCTGGACTGCTTTACATGAAGAGAGGATACTGCAGCAGCCCTGGGAACTCACAGTATTGCCAGGAATAAGGCAGACATCATGGGAAGCTGCAACAGTTCACATTTGTACTGAATAAACAGCAAGATGCCTGTAGACACTGGCAGGAGCATAAAGCTTCAAAATGAGGTGATAAATGCATTTCACGTGTCTAAAAATACTCAAAGTCATGGCTGATGGTAATCTAACATCAAATGCAGAAGTGCAGCATTTCCAAAGAATTCTGATGCTGCAGGAAGCTTTGACAAAGCTGAATGTGGAGAAGACATTTCCTACAGCAGCCCAAAAACCCTGTCACCAACCACTCAGTGCCAGGATATTCTCCTCTGGGGAGTGTCTAAACTGCTCTAACGCCTTACATCCCAACCAAACCAGATTTTTAGAAGTTATTTTGATAAAAGACCCTTTTGATACCCTGAATTAACACAGCCCTGTGTGTTGTGGCCATCAGAAAGGGAAAGCATGTGCCCACTTGCAGTGCATCCAACAATGGCAGCTCACAGGAGAGAGCTTCACTTGTGGAATGGAGGAAGATTAATTCCCTTCAAAGGTAATTTAAAAGCCACAGAAGCTTTGCACACACTTTCCTCCACAAAAATCAAATTGGAAAGCACTGTCAGCATCACAAAAAACCCACATCACATGATGAATTCCAATAGGAATTGCAGAATTTCTTCCTCGTGAACTTTGCTCCATTCTTCACTATTAAAATGGTAAAAAAACATTCAAAAGAGTAAAGATGCAACTGTTCTGTTCCTTCTGGCTGATTCACACATGGTTAATAATTACACAGGCCAGTGAAAACCAGAACTTGGACATGTATGGCTGGCCCTCTTCTGGTATCTCCCATCTCCCCTAAAAGCACCAGGACTCTCCCTACAAACTTGTTACTCTTAAATCACAGGAATAGGCAGTCAACAGCTGCCTACCAGCAGCTTGATCCTTGTGTCCCTTCCAGAATTCCATGATTCCACTGCCTGATGAGATGAAGGCTTCCTTGCATTCTCTCACCCACCACTTTCATAACACTGTGGGCACTTTGCACAAGGCAAAGGCAGCACGAGAGCTTCTGACACTAAGTTCACTCCAACCTTGCTTAAAACACAGTTGTGAAACGTTATTTGACCCAACTGCTTCCTAAGACAGCTTCCCTTTGCCTGCAGCACAGAAAGCACCAAAAAACTCCAGCCACCCCCTCCAGCCCAGCTCCCTCTGAGCCCCTGGGAAAGGGCCTTCTCCACACCCCACTGACAAATGATGCCACAAGATCCCAAGGCACAGGATCTTCTCCCCAGCAGTCCAAGCAAACTGGCAGCACCAGTGGCAGTGTTTTGTAGATAAGAAAAGAAACTCCTTTAGGAGAAAAATTTTCAGCTCCAGCCTCGTTCCACATCCTCTGCCACCCCAGGCCATGGGAAATGCTCTGAATTCATGCATGTGAGTGGTGTTATCAAGCACTTGGCTCTCTCACACTGGGAGCACACAAGGCTCACCACTACCTTTTCCTCTGCCATATGGGACCAAATTTCAAGTTCAGGTGGTTCTGCAGGTAAAACACCTCCTGCCCCACCTGTATCTGCACCACCCAAGCATCAAAACCTGCTGCAGACACAGCCCCGAGCTGAGCCAAGGGCAGCCTGGAAGGATCTAAAACAGTTAACAAGAACAGCTTTGGAATGGGGATAACTCATCCTCATCCCTCAGGTGTTTGGGGAATTCGTGTAGCATTTATTAAAAGTTGTTCTTTGGCAAGTCCCCTCCTAATCCTGCTGAAATAACAGCAAGTCACGTCCTGAGAGCCCGTGTTGGGAAATCCTCTGACTTCCTGCTCCTCACAGTTGTCTTTCACCTTTATCCTCCCATTTTCCCCATGCTGTTCCAACTCTATCAGCAGGATTAAGAGGAATGCTACAGGGAGATCATTGCCAAACAACCCAACTGCTGCAAGATCACAGCAACAGGGGAAACAGAGAGGGTGGGCAGAGGCAAGATCGGGACATAACACATCAAGCCAAGGATGTTTCCCTAACCTTGTCTGTCCAAGGCACAAAATGAACTGCCACAAGTATTAAAGCTGAACACCACCACTCCTTTTTAACTCTGTTCAAAACACAATAGAATATAGCAAGATAAAACAAAATCTATTTGGCAGGGAGCTCTGTATTGCAGCAAATTCAGCTTAGAAAATAACTCAGAGCTGCTAAATGGTAACTGCTGCCCTCCTGCATGTCCTGACTCCAGACATCCCCTCCCAGAGCAGTGAGGCACAGGAAGGGTCCCAGCCAGGCTGCACCAAGCACTTACCGAATTGTCTCAATAATTTCATGAGCAGCATCGTGGTGTTTGTCCTGAAATTAAATAAAAAAAAAAGAAGACATGTCAGGTGCTGTTTGTCAGGCGTTTACAGGCATCACAGTGTTTTTAAGGATACAGGTGTCAAGCATACTGGGAAAGGAGTCTTTGAATTCCACCCATTAAAGCCATCAAAATGAGCCCTCTAAGAAAAAAATAAGGCTTAAGGAAATAAATTTTTCAACTGTCTCTGACTGATATGAAGGAACTGTCATTCAGCTTATTTCTTTGCCATTCCCTGCAGTCAGGGGCTGTGTGGCTGGGGATTATGTGACTGAAGCCTTTGGGGATTATTGGGATGCAGCAGGTATTTGACTGCAAGTTCCCAATGAACAGCTGATTCCCTTGGCCCAGCAGCTGGCACAGGCTCAGCTCCAGATGGGCAGCGAGATTCTCATACAGGGAATGGCTTTCTAAAATAAAGCATCCAATCAACAGTGGGAGTGGATGTCAGTGCAGGAAAAACACCCTCAGAACACACAGAAAAAGGCCTGGATGTGCAGCCCTGCTCATGAACTGAAACCCAAAACACACCACACATCCACACCAAGGTGAGACATGGAGGTTTGTTGATTTCATTTGAGAGTTTATTCAGGAACAACAGAAGCACAAGTGGGTTTAGCAAATGATTACAAATTCATGCTAAAAAGAGCCCTTGGAGCTGCATTTATATGCATCATTGTACAAAAAAAGTTCTATTTTAGGGAAGCCACAGGAGTTCCTTACACACATTGATGTCTCCAGCTTGTGAAGCCTTAGTTACCAGAGTCCATCTGCACAAAGCTGGGGTTATATTTAGACATTTGTTTCTGCAAACGGCTTTGACCTTTTAATTAGGAGGCTTGTATCTACAGCCCTTCCAGAAATACAAGTGCAAAGGCTCCTTCAAATCATTTCCCTTGTCTTGTGCTGCAGAAATGTCATTTCTGTGAAGTTACCAGGGGAAATTCTGTAGCAAAGGGCAGGGACAGGTAACAAAGCAGAGGGCTGGGGGAGGGGAAGGAAAAGAAGAAAACAACTGATGGTAGATGACAGAAAACGGTTGGATTATCTCATTTCCAAAACATGGAAGGACATGATCTGAGTCAAATGGAAGCATTTTCCATCAGTATCTCAGCTTTCCTATTTTCAGGAGGAAACACATTTTCCCTTGGATAACCAGTTCATGTACTTGGGATCAGCCAAGCCTGCAGAAGTTCTCATTCCAAGAAATTTGTACACAGCCCTTTTGATGCCTGGTTAAAAATCTCAGGACAGATGGACAGACAGGCAAGAATTTCTGAGGTCTGCCATCCTTCCAGTGCCTTAAAGGGGCTCATAAACAGGAGGGAGAGGACATTTTAATATGGGAGTTAGTGACAGGATAAGGGGGAATGGCTTCCCACTGCCACAGGACAGGGTTAGATGGGATATTGGGAAGGAATTGTTGGCTGTGAGGGTGGGCAGGCCCTGGCACAGGGTGCCCAGAGCAGCTGTGGCTGCCCCTGGATTTCTGGAAGTGTCCAAGGCCAGGTTGGACAGGGTTTGAAGTTCCCTGGGATAGTGGAAGATGGAATTAAATTATATTTAAAGTGCCTTCCAACCCAAATCAGTCTGTGATTCTGTACTAAAGCTATGGGAGAACAGTACTTTACCAGAAAAAAAAGCTCTTTTTTTCAGATGACAAAAGTTAATCCCAAATCTAGAAGTCACACAGAAGACTAAACCAAAAAACCCAAAACATTCCAGTTACAACACGGAGAAGGGAAAAACAGCCAATAGCAGTAACCAGGACACTTGGAATGGAACACTCAGAGCCTGGAGCTGAGCACTGCCTTGGCCACATTTAACAGCTTGCTGCTGCCACAGCAGCACCCCTCTCCTGGGCTAGGACAGCCTAAACCCTACAGAAAACAGCAGCATACATAATCCAGTCTCCCAGGAATGTCAGGTAATTCTTTTGATAAATCTTGGCCTAGAAACCAGGGAAGAAACCAAACTAAAACCTGCTCCTGCCTCTCAGTGCACAAATAAAAGAGGGTGTTCTCTCCTCTTTCCTCTGTGCACTGAATCGAGGGCACAAGGAGGGAGGAGAACTTCTCTTTCTTCTCATTTCTTATCTGCCAAGTGTAAGAATAACCCAGGACAGCAGCTCATCCATAAACATCCCCCAGCAATGTTCATGTTTGACTCTGTGCAGAATTATCCCAGCAGAGCCCCCCCGGGCTGATCCAGCTCTCCCAGTAAACTGTGTTCCTGCAGAGTCAGAATTTACTTTATCAACATAAGCACATTATACCAGAAAAGTGAATTCAAGCTTATTCTGGCATAACCATTTCCTGGGAGGAAGTTCTATTCCCCACTGCTGGGGTTGGACACTTGCAGTGTGAGTAGAGCACATGAGAGACCCCTTGTCCAACAGATCTTCATGAAAACATCCCTATAAGTGACAAAAATTGTCTAATTAACAGATTCTTCTGTCTTGGCTTTAAAAGTAAAAAAAAAAATCTAAATAATAATAATAATAAATCACAAGTCACATCTACAACTACAGATCAGCCAATTTAAATGACTTTGCACAACCTGACATGGAAACTGCAGGCAGAAGGGGCCTTTGAGCTTAGTTTGTGACATTATCTAGGAATGAAGAAATCTAAACCAGTTCCACATCTACTGCTGCTGAACTTCCCATGCTGCAACACTTCCCAAGTTTACTGCACTCTCTAACAGACTTTGGCTGAGCAGAGAAGCTCCCAAGGTCTCAAGCAAGTCTCACAAAAAAAAAAAATCCAGTAGGATCTCCTACACTTCTTCAAAGCAAAGCTGGCTGTGGAAAATTGAGGGAAGGGGGGAAACATATCTGAAGAGAACACAGAGCAGCTTCCCTTTCCTTAGAGAAACTTCTAGCCCCATTTCATCATTATAGTTGTATGATTTAATCAGAAAAGTCATTGAACAGCAACAAGCAGCACATCTGTGTTCAGGCAACTGGTTATGGCACTGACAGGGAGTCTGAGGCAATCAAAGGGCAAATGGAATAGAAACCCCCCCCAAATTCCTGCTCCAGCCTCTGCCATGGGCCGTCCAAACTGCCCAATTCCTGCTCCAGCCTCTGCCGTGGGCCTTCCAAACTGCCCAATTCCGGCTCCAGCCTCTGCCATGGGCCTCCCAACCTCCCCAATCCCTGCCCCCCCCTCTGCCATGGGCCTTCCAAACTCCCCAATCCAATCCCTGCTCCAGCCTCTGCCATGGGCCGTCCAAACTGCCCAATTCCTGCTCCAGCCTCTGCCGTGGGCCTTCCAAACTGCCCAATTCCGGCTCCAGCCTCTGCCATGGGCCTCCCAACCTCCCCAATCCCTGCCCCCCCCTCTGCCATGGGCCTTCCAAACTCCCCAATCCAATCCCTGCTCCAGCCTCTGCCATGGGCCGTCCAAACTGCCCAATTCCTGCTCCAGCCTCTGCCGTGGGCCTTCCAAACTGCCCAATTCCGGCTCCAGCCTCTGCCATGGGCCTCCCAACCTCCCCAATCCCTGCCCCCCCCTCTGCCATGGGCCTTCCAAACTCCCCAATCCAATCCCTGCTCCAGCCTCTGCCATGGGCCGTCCAAACTGCCCAATTCCTGCTCCAGCCTCTGCCGTGGGCCTTCCAAACTGCCCAATTCCGGCTCCAGCCTCTGCCATGGGCCTCCCAACCTCCCCAATCCCTGCCCCCCCCTCTGCCATGGGCCTTCCAAACTCCCCAATCCAATCCCTGCTCCAGCCTCTGCCATGGGCCGTCCAAACTGCCCAATTCCTGCTCCAGCCTCTGCCGTGGGCCTTCCAAACTGCCCAATTCCGGCTCCAGCCTCTGCCATGGGCCTCCCAACCTCCCCAATCCCTGCCCCCCCCTCTGCCATGGGCCTTCCAAACTCCCCAATCCAATCCCTGCTCCAGCCTCTGCCATGGGCCGTCCAAACTGCCCAATTCCTGCTCCAGCCTCTGCCGTGGGCCTTCCAAACTGCCCAATTCCGGCTCCAGCCTCTGCCATGGGCCTCCCAACCTCCCCAATCCCTGCCCCCCCCTCTGCCATGGGCCTTCCAAACTCCCCAATCCAATCCCTGCTCCAGCCTCTGCCATGGGCCGTCCAAACTGCCCAATTCCTGCTCCAGCCTCTGCCGTGGGCCTTCCAAACTGCCCAATTCCGGCTCCAGCCTCTGCCATGGGCCTCCCAACCTCCCCAATCCCTGCCCCCCCCTCTGCCATGGGCCTTCCAAACTCCCCAATCCAATCCCTGCTCCAGCCTCTGCCATGGGCCGTCCAAACTGCCCAATTCCTGCTCCAGCCTCTGCCGTGGGCCTTCCAAACTGCCCAATTCCGGCTCCAGCCTCTGCCATGGGCCTCCCAACCTCCCCAATCCCTGCCCCCCCCTCTGCCATGGGCCTTCCAAACTCCCCAATCCAATCCCTGCTCCAGCCTCTGCCATGGGCCGTCCAAACTGCCCAATTCCTGCTCCAGCCTCTGCCATCAGCATCCCCAGCAGATGCAGTGGTTCAGGTCAGACACCCACCAGAGCCTGGAGCAGCAGCTTTAACCCGGATCCCTGGGAGCCCCAGGGGATGAACACTGAACCCAGCAGCTTGGGAGGATGGATGGTGATTCCTGACGGCTCTGCTGCAGCACCAGCAGCCTGAACAACCTTACCCCTGCTCAGCCAACAGCCAACCCTGCACCCCCAAAGGCAGCTTGAAGCTTCTCCAATTCTGCCATGGCTCTGAGTTTGGGGTTTTTGGCTCAGTTGCAGTGTTTTATATTATTTTTCCCAGCTGCAGTGCCCATGACTCAGGTTGCAGGCAGGTTGTGCTCGTGTGTCGTGCTGGACTCTGACACCCACAGGGCTTTGGCAGTGGAACCTCCTGGGGAAGAGCCTCCCACAGACTCCATCAATCCTGGAATCCCGCGTGCAGAAGCCTTTTGGCCGAGGCTCAAGCAGCCTCTGTGTTCTGTTCCCAGTCACGAGAAGAGATGATGCCACCACGGTGCTCCCTGTCACAAAGAGCAACTCCATTCACCCTCCTCCTGCTCCAGGCTGCTCTCCCTCCCTCCCTCCTCCCTGCTCTGGAGGGAATGGAGCACACTACGTGCTGCTCCTGGCCTGGATGTACTTTCCAATGTTCCTGTATTTATGTCGTCTGAGAGGCCCTTGGAATCTTCTGAGCCACATAAATGGAAGCTTTTCACAATCACCCTTATCTCTTTAATGTGGAAAGTATTTAAAGTAAAGAGCTGCAGTCTGCAGTAATTATTGAGACTGCCCAAAGCTCTTCACAACAAGTTTTAAACAAACCAAACTTAAATACACGTTGAGTTGCTGCAGCCAACCCTCCCCAGCTGAACTTTTCACAGAGTTCTGGTCTTCAACCTAAATGCTGAATTTTAAATTGAAACATGAGTTCCCAGAGAAAGTTCAATAGTTTTTGCCAAGATATTTCATTGGAAAAAATAACAGAAAGAAAGCAGACACTTTTGAGAAAGTCACTCCAAAGAGCATCCAACATTCTATGGAAAACAGTGGAGAACAGTTGCAGCCAGCAGGACTGAACAGCTTCACACTTCCGATTCTTACAACAGGTTTCTCCAGCCACATGTTCCTACAACTCTGAGCACAGGAGTTTGGAGCCAGGAACATCCCCACTGCTGTAACTCTGAGCACACCAGTGGCCCCAGCACACAAAGCTCCTGCCCCACACACACAGAGCTGAGTCCTACAGACACCAACTCCTGTTGCCCTTCAGGCCGTGGAGGTTGGACCACAGAGCAATTTTTAAGAGCTCAATCTTTCCCTTCATGTCCTCATAAAAAAAAGACCTTTTGTATCTTGCAGATACAAGAAGCCCTAATATATGATCCAAAAGCTAAATAACACAGTGCCCAAAAGCTCTTTCCAAATATGTATATTGAAGCAATCATTATCCTTTTCTATAATCACCTTCTTTGTTTGTTAACTCAAATTTAAAAATCACCAATATGACCAGAACTCAGTGTGGTGGGCACTGCCCAGGCTCCCCAGGGAATGGTGCCAGCCCCAAGGCTGCCAGAGCTGCAGGAGCGTTTGGCCAACGCTCTCAGGGATGCTCAGGGTGGCATTGTTGGGGTGTGTGTGCAGGGCCAGGGGTTGGACTGATCATCCCTGAGGGTCCCTTCCCACTCAGGATATTCCACGACTCAGCAGCACTCACAGCTCTTCCTCTGCCACCAGGGTGAGAGCCCCAATAACACAAATAATGTACAGAGATCACAGCGTGCGTGACATGATCAGCACCAGCCACAGCTCAGTTATCTGTGCACAACTTTGTTCTACAAAGCACCAAATTGCTACTAAAAACAGCCAAATCAGACACTTCTACAGAACACTGAAAAGGCAAGGTAAGGTATAAATTGGAGTTCGCAACATTTTTGCCACAAGCTGGCTGTTGGAACAGTTTGTAATTCTCCCTGAACACAAAGCCCTACACTCCTCCTCCAGGTGTGGCTGCTTTGGTTACAAAAAATTTTCAAATTAACACCCCTTAAGATACTTAAATGGCAAGATTTTGATTTAATGCTGTGTTCCACTACCATATCCCACAGTCCTGGGTGCATTTGCCCAGAACAGTTAACCTCCAGAGCAACAATCCATAGTCGAAAGTGAATCTATAACCCAAAGCAACAGTTTTAAATGTTCTGGTTTCCATCCCCAAACACAAAGAACTTGTTCAGTTAAACTGGGCAGCCAGCACTGTCTGGAACAAGAAACACCACCCCAGTGCCCTTCCAAATTTACATCTTTGCTTATTTGGGTTCTTCTTACAAAACTGTGCTTAGCTTTGGAGTAAGCCTAAATTGGGGCTTGAGGGTGAACACCATATTTTTCTAAATTTTATTTCCCCACATGCCAAGTTATGCCTCATCCAGGCTGGACAGGGCTTGGAGCACACTGGCATAGTGGAAGGTGTCACTGCCCATGGCAGGGGGTAGGACTGGATGAATTTAAGGTCCTTTCCAACCCCAGTCTGGGTCCATGATTCTCTGAAAGTGGGATCTTTGTGAGATCTGATCATCTACACAGCACAGGTAGTGAAAAGGTAGCCCAAAAGGCCTGCAGATCTGAGCAGTGAACAAATGGTTTGAAAACCTGGGTAAGTCCTTGCAAAAAAAAAAAAAAAAAAAAAAAAAAAAAACTCAGGCCCCTTCAATCTTTTACTCTCCCAGCACCACACAGAGACTTTTATAACCCCTTATCTCCTCTTCATAGGCAGGACCATATCTGGCCATAGTTTTGGCTGCCCAGACTAAACTGTCCCACACCAAAGCAACCCTTGCCCTTTCCCAGCCAGTTCTGACTCACTAGACCACGCTTCCTCCCCCAAAAACAGGCCAGGTTACCAAAGCACCTCTTCAGAAATGTGAAAGGCAGCTGTGGTCAAGCAGGGGCAGGGCAGGAGCGACAGATTTCCTACAGCTTTCCCCTGTCCACCAGATGTGTGAAAACCAAAGCTGAAACAAGCCAGTCACAAATAAATCAATGGCAACACTTGTGTACCCTTTAATGACCCTCTCTGGATACACTTCCAGCACTCCCGTGTAACACCAGCTCCTCCCAAATCTGAACACTGACCCTGCTCATGGATTAACAGAAGTCATTTGGATTTGCCAAATTCTGATCTCCACACGACCCATTTAACTCACAAAACAAAAGAGGTCAGTCCCACCAGCCTCTGGGTTTAAACAACAGCTTGGTTGCCTGCAGTGGCAGCTCTCTCTCCCCAGGCAGCAGTCCATAAATCCAAAGGAGAGGATGTTACAGCTGCAGACAAGATGGTTAGCAGAGATCAAAAAGATGGATTAGGAAAAGCCAATCAATCTTGCAGAAGGCTGGTGGGACAAGTGCCTCTTTCAAACCCCTTGCTTCCCTCCATCTGGGAAGGATGATAAGGGTTTCTCTGGACACCAGGAAAGGCAACGTGAGCCACTGCAGCTGCAGCTTCCCTGGGAGCCAGGAAAGATCCAGCTTTCTGTGTGGCACACGGATGTCCTCACAAACCAGGGATTTCAGCCTGCCAGAAGTTTGTGTTCCTCCTCCCACAGGGTTTAATTTCACTTAAGCCACCTAGAGAGACCCACCAGCACAGTCCCCCTCCCCTGCCCAGAGCAGGTCCCTACAGGGGTCACAAGAGTCTGGGAAAAGCCAAAGCACCTCCAGGCACTGCAGCAGCCAGGAGCTGCTCCATGAAGGGAGGATCTCGGGCTCCACGTCCTGCCAGCTCTGCCTTCCACCACTTGGCATTTTAAGGTGTTCGCCTCGTGTTCAGATGCCAGTGAAACCTTGAGTAAGGGAAAGGGAAAGCCTGCCCCATGCAGTATCCCACATTGGATAGCAAGACTCGGTTTAATATTGCCAAATTGTATCCCAAATCAAGACTGTGCCATTTTAGCTTCCATAGCAACAACCATAGCACAATTTTTCTTATCAAGAGAGACAAGGACCAAAAGTCTCTTCTGAACCACCCAATTACTGTTATTCCCTTAACCAAAGAAGCACAAAGACAATCACAAGAATACAGTTTTATTAGAATGTATAAAAAGAGATCTCCTGCAGAGAACACCTTGTATCCATACTTTCCCTCCCAGTTTCAGAGAAGAAAAGGGAAGGAAGAGCTCCCAAGACTGCATTTGGAAGCCAATCTCCCACACACCAGGAGGCAGACAAGCCCAAGGTAGTTTCAGTAGTTTCTGTTACTGTCACACAAAACCAAATGGAAAACATGGTGGTCACTGTGGCCTCCTTAATGGCTACATAAGGACATTTAAATAAAAATAAAAGGTTCAAAGAGATCCAAAATAAACTAACAAAGGAAACAGGCATTGGGAAAGAAGATCCAAAGTGCTCTGGATAATCATTCAGCATGGTTGCAACAGGGATTGCACTTTCACTGCTGCTACTTCAAGCACAGTAACAGAGTTTTGCCTTTCCACACAGCAACCCCAACTGTTGCTACGGACACTGCACAGATGCAGGAGGGAATGGTTCCCCTGGTACGTGCAGGAGGGGCTGTGTCAATCCATTAACATGCAATCAGCCTGCAGGAGTGTTGGAGGCACACAGGACACTCACAGCAGGATGAGCTTCCCCAGTGTGAGCCACACAAAAGAAGTAATTCCACTATGCAAAAAAAAAAACCAGTTTAAAATAATGTTTATGTTCGAATACATAGGGGAATGCAATCATTTGGTAAAACAGCAATTCACTGGTGTGTCCTACTGCCCTCCCAGGTGAGTTTTAGGCAGTGACACACCCTGCCCACACCAAGGCAGCTGGAGGCAGTGGGCAGATGCTGTGGTGATCCCACATGCACATGCACAAGAACCCAGCACTGCTTGTTCTGGGACAGAGGGAACTGCTGGGCTTTCATTCCCTCGAAGAGAGGAAGGCAGCCCTGCCACCATTTCACAGACAGTTTAACCCCACCCAGCCACCTGCCCTGCCACCACTTCCCCAAAAGCCACCTCTTGCTCTGGGCCAGCAGTGCCTGTGTTCACACACAGCAAAGGCAGGCGAGGCCTAATGTAAAACTAAACTTTTGTGGGGTTTTGGCTTAGTTCCCTTTCAACCAGACCAGTTCACACTGTTCCAAGGGTGAGAGCAGCTCAGGCACAAGGAACAGAGATGACAAGAGTCATTTCTACCTGCAAATGTCCCAGCTGCAAACCTGCACCTCCCCAGCAGCCAGAGCCTGTGCCAGCAGGGAAATATCCCACCCGTGCAGGTACAGGGGAGCACAGGACATCTCTGATCACCCACACTGCCAGAAACAAACCTTCCCCGAGGGAAGAAATGAACACACAGTCCCAAAAGTGTTGGTGCTGAAAACAGCCACCGTCTCCTTCTCAAGCCCAGGGTCTTCCCATACCCTCAGTGGGAGCTGGGAGGAAGCTCATGGCACAGCATGAGCCCCCTCTCCTGCAGGGAAAACTGGTGAGACAACCGCTTAAATAACCACTTCATATTCTGTAAGTCTTGGACAGCTCAGAAATTCTGCTCTGACTTAACACACATAAATACTCCACATAACAGAAACCAGCAGTTAAACCTTGTACTCTTTCTGAAGCCCACTGGACGTGGAGTTTTGTTAGGTACAAAAAAACCCAAAAGAAAATATATGGGTTTTCCTTTATAAGCTTCAACTTGTGGAGCAAACCAGTGACCCAGCGGAGGTTCTGAACAGCAGACATCAACTTCCAGCCACCAACCATTTCCCCAAGCTTTTACTTTAAAGACTTATAAATGACCCTACAATATTACAATGCATTCTCCACGGATTGTAGTATTTCAAATGACTGTTTGCTGTAATGAGTAGGGATGGAAGCCAAGGTAAGATCCACAAAGACTCCAAACCCAGCTCCAGAGGTCAGAGGCCACCCTGAGCCAGCACCTGATCTCCCAGGTCTTGTTGCCAATAGATGTGGGAACCAGAGGGAACCACCTGCAGCCCAGTGGGAATCCAGCTGAGGAATGAACAAGAAGCCTCAAAAGCTCACGGTTGTTAGAATTTTAGAAGTGTCAAATATTAATAATGTTGCTGAGCTCCAAGAAGTAAATGACACACTAATGCCAAAACCTCAGGAAATTGCCCTTCACAGTGCACAGAAAATAACAAAGAAGCAATTCAGAACTTTCTGTAGTGTTTGGTTCAGAAAAGTTTTCCAATGCTTCATTTATCTGTCTTCAGTAGGTCTTTAGATTTTTCATCCAACACTACAAAATTCTTTCAGTGTAAATTTTTAGAAAACTCTCATTCACTCGTGAAATGAAACAAACCAAAATACTCTGAACAGGAACTTTTTCGTTATTCACAGATCTACTCCTATCTATGAAACCATCATTTCCTGCTGTAAAATATACTCACCCTTTTCCTATGCTCTAAAAATAGTCCCCACTTGATTTGATAGCTCTAGCAGCATGTGGCCAACTTTTCTACTCAGTTTTATTTCTTGTTCCTCTTCAGAGTTAGTTTTGTCTTTAATAATTACCATGAAAGTAAATATGTTCACAATTCCTAACATGAACTTTTTTCCTTCTGCGGATCCTTCTGTTAGGAAGGAAAAAATAATTGAAGCAAAAATATGTTAAGATACTTTATGATTATCAATGTGTGTTTAAAGACACTGCAAGGGACAAAAAATTTCACCCCATCTCTGGTCCTTGTGCTGATCATTACAGTGCAAAACTTTAATCAGACAGTTAAAGGTTAACTCAAAGCAGGAAGAAAAAAAAGCAAGCCAATGAGAAAGGGGGAAAAGAAAGAAGGAAGAGTACAAAAGTAGACATATGGATGTCTGGGGAGAAGGGTGATTAAATCCCCCGTAAATCTCACATACCAAGAGGTAAGATATTTTGCCTAAATTCCCAGAGGCAACACAACTCAGTCCCATATCTGAGACTTGAAAGGATAATCATCTCCATATATAATAAGGCTGCTATGAAGGACAAGAGCTGGAGCTGCATGTGGGGGCATGGATTTCCCTTGGCACACTGAAAGCTTTCAGTGCTGTGTCCAACTGGAGCTGATGGGTGAATTTTTAGGTAGATAAATTTGAATTGCCTGAGCTGGAACTTTGGCCAGGACAGGAACATTAATCCTCACTCATCTGCTGATGAATGAAAGGGGGAAAACAAGCAATGTTGGACAGATACTCTGTCTTTCAACAGTTGCCTTTCAGATAAATCAGTTATATAAAAAATAAATACTAGTGTGGTCTTAGGATACAAGACAAGAGACCAACTTTCACTTTTCAGACTGGGGGAAAAAAAGTCTGTTAACTGAACTCATGATTTATCTTGTATCCAACGGGTCAGAGCTTGGAACAAAAGGTGTTTGAGAACTGAACAAGCACCGATTGTCACTCAGGGCAAGTTCTACTTCAAAGGGTAAAGCCCAGAAGGAAACTGCTCTTCTGTGCTGCCCACGTGCTGCACAATTAACGCTGTAGGGCTCGTCTGCCCCACAAGGGCAGATCTCCTTGTCCCTCTGGCACTGGAGAAGAGGGCAGAAAAAATGATGTAACTGTGCCAACTCTGTGATCTGCTGGGCAGTAGAGAAACTCCAGTGCTTTTGAAATGACTGAGTCAATACTTCCCAGTTTCACGCTGCTTGCTCTCCCCACTCCAGGTGTTTTTACAACTGGGGAGGGCAGGCAGAGACAGAGAGGTGCTGAGAAATCGGAACTGTGCTCAAGTGTTCAAACCTTTCCTTCACTAGACAAGATTTTCTCAGTGATTAGTCATCCCCACAAGCATTTCCCAACAAGCTGCATCAACAGCAGCGGGGAAAACCCGCCGGACTCAGCCACGGCTGCCGAATTTATGGGCGATTACTCAGGGCTTGAGGAGGTTTTTGCCTGGCAAAGGCAGAGCAACAGTTTCCTCCTGTGCCTCCCTCGTAGGGCCGGCTGCCCCGGGCAGGCCCTGACTCACATTTCACAGAGCAGGGCGGGGGGCCGCCTCTCAAAACACTGCAACATTTTTTTCCAGCGCAGATATTTCCAGCGATCCCGTTCCCAGAGCCGCTCCACAGGCACCAACGCTCCCAACCGCAGGGAGGAGCAGGGGGGCTTCACCTTCCCCCTCCAGCACAAGCTGATCCCAGGGAAAAGCCAGCAGCACGTGCAGAACGTGTTTTCCATCAGCTCACCCCACCCGAGGGCACTGGGGTGTGGAAGAAGGACGGGATGGATCTGTGGCAGAGAGCAGGATGCACAGGGTCCCCCTCAGCAGCAGGGCAGCTCCAACCCCAAGGGAACAATTTAGCTGTTCTTTAGGTCCTTCCCAAATTCACCTACAGGACCATTCTATGGCACTCAGTGCTCCCACACCTGCCTCCTGCCTGGGAAGCCAAAGCCAGGCATCACAGGAACTCTTGCCAGGAAAGCTGAGTGACACGCACAAAAAAGAGGATTAAATTCTCAGACAAGGTTTGTTATTCATCTCCACCGTTGATCTTTAATTTCAAAGGTGACAATCCCCGCTGGGCTGTGATTTTCATTAACACTCCTTGCCCTTGAGTTCTCCCTGCACAGTACATTCCTTTGGTGACAGAATGGTATCAGCTGGATCACGACAGTAGAGAGGAGGGAAAAAAAAAACAAAACCCACAATCTGCACACTCCCACCTGTACAAAATCTAGTAGTAAGAAGCATGTATCCCACTACTCCCAGTAGCAGCCACACACACCTCCAGGTGCAGGGTGATGCTCTGACAACACTCAATTAGAAAATGAGAATTTTCTTGCCATCACAGCTGAGTGGAAAGTCAGCAGTAACGATGAGCAACACAGACAAATAAATTAATTATTCAAGCCAGACTTCTCATCACAGGTGCTAATTTGGAGATTTAAGCTCCAGCAGCTCAGGGCAGAGGCACCTCACCCTGGTAAGATGTGCACAGTGGTGCAACCAGGACTGTCCCCTCCTGGGACAGAGTCAAAGACTGGAAGAAGGGAATAAAATTGGTAGATGAAAAACAAAAATGGTATTACCATATGGTAACTAGGGCAGAAGATAAATTCTTGGCTGTGAGGGT